>CAUYSK010070071.1:0-116205 GCA_963575035.1 Avahi laniger | reverse complement strand
TATTTAGGAAGATTTTCCTTGTACACGCCAATTAATTCTTCACTGATACTTTCTTCATTTTCATGATTCTTATATCTGACATTTAAATATTTAGTGCATCTAGAATTTATTTTGGTATTTAATGTGAGATACTGATTTAATATTTTTTTCATAAATAAGCAATTTTCTAATAGGATTTGTCAAAAGCACCTTCCTTTCTCCAATGATTTTGATGCATCTTTTATTGTGCTTTAACTTCTCTCTCTCTCTCTCTCTCTCTCTCTCTCTCTCTCTCTCTCTCACACACAGAGATATGTTTCAAGGGTGTTTCACTTTCTTGATCTATTCGTTTGTTGATTCTTATAATAGGACAGAATTCTTGTTATAAAAGAGTAAAATTTATTTATTATGATAAATTTTAATATCTGCTAGAGCAATCATTCTTCTCACTCTTCTTTTTCAAAATTGTCTTTGAAATTAAAAGGAAAATTAATTCCTTCTAATTTTTTTCTCTTAGTGCAGTATGTAGAATAGAATTCACACTCTGCAGCCAGACAGATAAGGATTGAAGTTCTGACTATGCAGATCATCAACTCTAGGACAAACTTACTTGATACACTTGGGATTCAGTTTACTCATCTGTGAAATGGGGTAAAATAGTATCCAAGTCACATGGATGCCGTGGAAACCGACTCCAAGCCAGGAATTCAGGGGCTGAAATATAGAAGGTGCTCAATCAATGGTGACTGTCATTCTGAGGTTCAGAGGTTTCACATTCTATCCCTGTCCTCATCTGATGTGGTAAAAAAGATGCCACCTGTCTCACTGGCACCCTGCACCCCTGGGTTTGAATTTTGCTGCTTTGACATTTCAAGATGGTAGATCTCATGGCATCCAAAGAATTTCTAGGAGCCATCTGTTCTCAAGTCCATGTGCAGCAAACAACCACCAGTCCCTAGTTAAAAAAGACTGATGGGGTAAAGAGAGCTACAGGGCAAAATCCAGGCCAGAGTGACATCCTTCAATGGCCAGACTTGGTCAGAAACATAAGGATGAGTCTAAGTTTGAAGACCAGCCCCACTGACTTACGGCTGTGTGACCTTAGGCAAGCACTTAACCTTTCTCAGCGCCAATGTCCTCAGCTATAGACTGGGCATTGCAGTAGCACCTTCTTTTTAGAATTCTTGTGAGATGTCAACATGATTTTGAATACAAAGCACTCATCAAAATGCCTGGTACAGTAAGTGCTCAACCACTGTTAGAGGCTGGTGATGATGATGCTATGACCAAGTATCAATGTGTATTTGGATACACTGTTAGTGTGGCCTTATGAGAAAGTCAGGAGACTCTAAAGTTGAAACAGCAAGTTTGAGTGTGACTCTGTGCTCTCTCAAAGCAGATTTGAGCTGAGAACAGATTCACCAAATGACCCACTTTATCATTCAATAAAATGTGCTGATTTGGCATGTTGAGAGCACGGTCTTCCCAGGATCTTATGAATGTGCAGACACGGTGAGCCTCTGGGTACATCAAAATTCCCAGACACACACACACACACACACACACACACAGACACACACCATGGAGATGCCTGATGCATGTGTCTAAGTCTGGATTATACATAGAAGGTCTTTCTACCGACACATCATCGTGAAATACAGTCATCTCTTGATATCTGTTGGGGATTGGTTTCAGAACCGTCCCCATACTAAAATCCATGAATGCTCAAGTCCCTTATATAAAATAGCATAGTATTTGCATGTAACCTATGCACATCCTCCCGTATACTTTAAATCATCTCTAGATTACTTATAATACCTAATACAATGTAAATGTTACGTAAATAGTTGTTACACTGTATTGTTTAGGAAATAATGACAAGAAAAGGTGTCTATACATGTTCAATACAGATGCAACGATCTTTTCTTATTTTTCTGAATATTTTTGATGCGCAGTTGGTTGACTCCATGGGTATGGAACCCACCGCTACAGAAGGACCTCTGTGTGTGCCTTTTTGTTGCTGTTGTTGTTGACTGGTAGAGATTGGCAGTGAATTCCGTGCTCTAAAATTTCATGAACTCTGCCTGGGCCAAAGTTTTATAAAAAGTATGTTGGCCACCAGTGTTGAAAAGTGCTGCCTGACATGTGTTATACGTCGTGTTGAGTATAGCACTGGAATCATGAAGTCTTATAGCTAGAAAGGTTCTCTTTATTTATCTATCTGTTTACCTATCTGTTAAGTATTCATTGAGCACCTATGGTCTACCAAAGATGAATTGGACATAATCCTGATTCTAGAAATACTGCCAACTGTTGGAGACAGGCTTGTAAGCAGATAATGAACATATAACTCTATCCTTGCATGGAGATCTCACATACAGCTATAGCTAAACTAAAGAAACAGTGCTTGATGCTGTCTCCAAGCCTTTAGGATTAATGAATATTATATAATAGTACGTGATAAACAGTATTAATATTCCCTGATCTTTCCAGCTCTTCTTCCCTTCCTGGACCTAAAGATATTTCTATACATGTCTTGACCACACGGCATGATCATGTAACTTGCTGTGACTAATAAAATAGGAGCAGAAGTGACTGGTGTGATTTCTGGGTGGAAGCATTTAAGAGTCAGGGCACGATTGTCCAAGCTCTCATCTCTTGCTCTGGCAAACTAGGAAGCCACAAGTTAAGAGGATGGCGTCGTAAAATGGTGGTGCCGCCAACGGCCGGAGTCTCTGGGTAACTCTACAATGCGAAAAGCACCGTCTGCCCCTGCAGACCTGCGTTAGAAATTTAGTGTGAACAAGAAGTAAACCTCTGGTGGCTAAAGCCCCTGAGATTTGGGGATTGTTTGTTAGAATTTGAAGATTTGCAGAACCTCACCTTTCCCAGATGATCTAAAATGCAAAAAATTGAAGAAATGACCTTGTCCTAAGGGGGTCAAGGAAGACTTCACCAAAGAGAGTAAAAATCGTTGAGTGGGTAAGAGTGGACGTTCCACAAGAGTAGTGGATCTAATCTTCACAGCAAGCTTATGAAGGAGATGGTATGTTTGTTGTTGTTGTTGTCACTACCAACAAATGCAAAAATTAAAATTGAGGCTTAGTGAGATTAAGAGGTTAGCCCGCACTGTCCAGGAAGAACCTGAGCTCAAGTGTTGGACTTTTTTTTTCCCCAAATCCCGTTCACTTTCCTTTATATCTAAGCCCCTTACAGATAATACCCTGAAAAGTAAGTGGCTGGTGACTGGTCACAGTTTTAAGGTAAATGTTATTGGCAGTATGCTATAAATCATAAGTTTTGGGGGGTAAAAGGATATTGCATGTAATTCGTCAAAACTCATGTGTATGTGGGTGCTTAGCTTTGTGGTGAAGCATCCCAGGGCAGTGTTCTGGCACTTTTATAGAGTGATACCCTTTCTCTTAAATTCAGATGCCCAGCTGGCCTGACTCCTTTATTTGCAAGGCCAAAACCACATGGTGATGCAGTGAGATGAGGGGAGACACAGGAAGAAGAGGAATCACAAGTGTGCATGGCACTTATCTTTTTTTGCCCTTAACGAAGAGGAAAAAATAATAATAAATTACATTCAGATTCTGTTTCCATTGGAAGGAGTAAAACAAACTCACACTCCACTTCAAAGGTTAGGAATAAAATCTTCTTGCTCGTCCCCAAGCTATACTTCTGAGTAGCCCACATTGGGCCAGTCACCTGTCCAGGTAGATTCAGGACTGTAGTTTACAGTATCACTGGAGTCAAAGAGCTCTGGTGAGATTAGCTTGTAAGTCCGGTGACAGTGAGGCCTGCAGGTGAGCTGGGGGTGCGCATGGAACAGAGAGGGCATGAGTTTCCCAGGCTTTCCTTGCCCTCTGTCTCTGGGCACTTTGCTCCCTTCCGCACGTGCTCTCGCCCGGAGAGGGGGACAGAGCTCTCAGCACAGCCTCCTCCAGTGCTCTGACTTTAAGCAGTGACTGTTTTGGTGGAACAGAGGAGGGAGAGTGCTATTTCCAAAAAGAGGACACCACAGGATAAGGAAATTCGTTTCTCCGCATCTTCGCGAGCAGAGTTAATCACCTAGGAGGTGGCACAGAGGTCACTGGTGTTAAAATAAAGGTGACAGGAAGTAGCAGTGAATCTTTGTGACTTCGCCGCCAGCAGATCTTCTCATTCCATTTCTGGAATCCTCACTTCCGGGCAAAAATTCAGGTTATGTGCCAGATGGGCGATGAAGGAACCTGCACTCTTTTCCCATTTTTCTTCCCTCTTCCCCCTTTCCTCTCTCTCTCTCTCTCTCTCTCTCTCTGTCTTTCTCTCTCTCTCAATTCAGAAAGGACAAAAGTAAAATGCAGACTTAGAGTTCCACGGTTGTGAATGACCACACTGCCCTTCTTACCGGGGTTTCTGGCGGCAAGCTGCAATGTAAGGAATTGTTCAGAGTCCATGAGTTTACTTTTGTATTTTTGACTCAATTGCATATAAAATAGAAAAGCAGCCAGGTAGCTGGAAACCCCTTCTGACTGGCCGTAGGTGTGGAAAAGTGGTAGAAACACAACCCAGGTCTAAGAGCATCACATCACTCTGCCCCCTTTGAAAAATGTGAGTGTCTCTAATGTTGATGAAAAGGATAGAGCCCTTGAAGGAATAGATAAATAATTTCTTGTCTAATGTTCTCAGTCCCTGCCTACAGTCTTAACTTTTATACAAAGAGGCCAGTGAAGACATAGATAAATATAGAGAGAAAATAGAGAAACTAAGACACTAAGTTATCCCAAAGGGCATTCCTGTATTAGTCATCGTATAAAAATTATATGTGCCACAGAATATCTATTTTTAGAGGCCGGGAGGTTACGTGAAGCAGTTCAGACGTCGGCAAAGACCCAAGGCCAGCTCGCAGCGATGATATTGGATATTTGGATATTTGTTTTCTTTATTTTAACTGTGCAAAGCTGCCACTGACCACATGGGTATGTTGGCCACTCGGGGATGGCGAGACAAGGTCCATGTGTTCCTTCAAAGACATCTGAGGCACTAAGTGATTCTTTTGTGTTATTTTTATCCATCTTCTAAGCCTGACACTACGCACGCGTGCGCACACACGCACACACAGACTCGCGCTCACACACACGCACACAGACGCACGCACGCACGCATGAGCAGTTCATGATGCACATTACCCTCACGACCCTCAGAGGCCCCGAACTCTCATACAGCTACGATTCAACTTTTATTAAAAACCCAAAAGAGCATGAGCAAGGGACACCCCCATTTCTCCTAACGATCTGATTACGATACTTTATTTCAACTGTTTCTCACGTTAAATCTTGCCTGAGTTTACAGAGGCCAGATGATTTGCAGCCCCTCTCCAGAGAGAACGGCCGGCTGGGCTCCTGAGTCCAGTCTATCGGATTTAGTGATTCTGGCGGAAATAAGCTGTACCTGAAATGCACAGGCTTCCACTGCACGTTCGTTTCCCCTTCTTTTCTTTTATTTAGTGAAACTCTGACCGAAGCTCCTTCCCGGGGATCAGCTCTCCTATTTTCGTAAAAGATCCGTCTCCCAGAGGCTCAGGGTGATGCTGCAGACCTTGGGAGGCGAGGCGACCTGTTTGTCCCTGACCCTGCTCCCTCGGCTCTTCTCACCTCGGGGCTGGGGCTGTTTCCACTCGACGCTCTGTCCAGTAATTGGAGAGCCACGTGCTGCCGGAGTAGGTTCGCCAGATGTAGCAAATGAAACCACAAGATGCCCAGTTCAATTTGAACTTGAGATAAATGACAAATAATATTTTTAGTGTAAGTCAGTCCTATGGAATATTCAGACTGACTTATACTAACACATTCTCACTGTTTATCTGAAATTCACACTGAACGGAGCATCTTGCGTTTTATCTGGCAGCCCAATGCTGGGGCACCTTTCTCAGGGGTATCCTTACAAGTCCCCAGACCATCCAAACCCTTTTTCAGGGCACAGAACACAGAAAATAGGATGGGACATCATGCCTCCTGGATCCCGCTGGTGCCTATTTTCTTATCCTTTAGAGAACCTCACGATTCCTAGCTTAGGAAGGGCCTCCCCAAACTCTTTGTAGACAGAAGAGGTGCAGAGGATAGAGGCTGTCTCATCCTAACCCCACTGCCTTTCTTTTGTTTAATTCTTTGAACTTGGGGAGATGTGGATGTTACCCCTTAGAAACACTCAGGCCAGGGTATGATTATAAAAGTTCTAGCAATAGAATTAGCAACAGGGTTAAAATGACTCATGGTGGTACCTGAATTTCACCTAGACGATTCACAATACATACTTTAAGTCCACTGACCCTCCAAACACTTGGTGAGGTAGGAAATTTAGGAAATTAAAGCTTAGGGAATTGTGACGTTACCCAAAATCTTACTGGCAGGGTCATTCTAGGGCAGGTCTCCTGGTTTCCCTTCCTTGTGGACCTTTTGACACCCAATGACATTTACTTAACAGACACATCATCAGCTGGTTCAAGAGCCTTTCTGACCACAGGGAATTGGCTCAAGGGTAATCAGCTCCATCTCTTCCATCGTAGACCTGCCATGTTACTGTCATCAGGATCATAATTATGCAAAGAGGTAGCCATGACTAATTTTGAAAGGAGACAGTAAACCACAATTAATCATTAATTTATTTTATTATAAAAGTAATGCATTAGAGAAAGTTTACAATATGCAGAAAAGCATAGATACGAGAATAATCATCACTCTCAATCACTAAGCTATTATTAACATTTTATTTTTTTTTGTTTGTATTGGCTTTTTGAGGCATAAATACATATGTTCATTCCTATTTGTATAAATGCACATTCTAAAAAATTAATAATGTCCTTAAGTATTTTACCCTGATTTCAGCATGCTCTCTACACATTTTCTAAAGGCATTTCAATGGTTTTTTTTTTTTTTTGAGAAAACGTAGGGTTTAAGTGCACCCCAATATTCACATTTGCTTCCTTCACTCCTTCACGGGCACTGACTTAAAAGTAGGCCTGTTCGGGCCCTGATGTGGTGGGACAGACACCAAAAGGCTCCGGGTGATCACAGATGTATGTGCACCCTGGCCGGGGAATGACTCATGAGACCTCAGAAAGCCCGCTAATCACTCCTGTCACCGCTTCCCCAGGAAATGGGAATCTGCAGGTGTGTCTTCAAGCCAGAAGAGATGTAAAGATAAACAGGACTTTAAAAGAAATTGTTCGGGGATGTCTTCAAGGTTAGACACCCCCTAAACACACAGCAATATTAACCCACTTGTTTGGGGCCTCGCTTTGTTGGGGAGATCTTCTTATATTTGTCCTGGCTCTTTGAGAGAAAAATGATTCTCCTGACACTTGATGAACATAACATTTATTTATTTAGTTTTGTTTTGTTTTGGTTTTTGAGATGTAGTCTTGCTCTGTTGCCTGGCTAGAGTACTGTGGCGTCAGCTTAGCTCACAGCAATCTCAAACACCTGGGCTCAAGCGATCCTCCTGCCTCAGCCGCCAGAGTAGCTGGGACTACAGGCACATGCCCCCACACCCAGCTAAATTTTTTCTATTTTCAGTTGCCTGGCGAATTTCTTTCTATTTTTATTAGAAACAGGGTTTCACTCTTGCTGAGGCTGGTCTCGAACTCCTGACCTCAAGCAATCCTCCCACCTTGGCCTCCCAGAGTGCTAGGATTACAGGCGTGAGCCACTGCACCTGGCCTGAAACAACATTTATTTCATGCTTAGGGTCCAAAATCTCGACTGTATTCAGCCCACATTTACTGTATGGGTGCTGATACCTGCTGGCACTCATACATATATGATTCTGTTAAACCCTTCCTCCAAAAACAGCCTCTGAGATATTATTAAAATTGTTGTTGTTGTTAGCATTAAAGCTCCTTTTAAAAAATTATTTTACGGTAATTACAGACTCATAGGAAGTTACTAAAAATAGGACATAGAGTTCTGAATACCCTTCACTCAACTTTCCCCTATGGTGAATGACTTTCTTTTCTTTCTCTGTTTGTTTATTAATACACTAGGACACTGAGGCTCAGGATAGCCAAGGTGTTTTCCAACTTGCAGCTAAAGAGGGGTGGAGACTGAGCTCAAACTAGGATCCACCCAAATGCAAAGCAAAACCTCTTTCCCCCGACTTTGGCCCAGGGGAAGGTGTGACTGAGGAACCAGAGTCCAGCTGGAGTTTGCAATCTCTTATTCTGGAACCGAGAGTTCCAGTCTGTTCTTTCCCACATCCTGACCTGCCTCAGGTTGCCACGGACGTAGCGGTTGAGTACTCTGCGGTGGTCTTACTCTTAGCTGGGGGACGGACTTGGGCTGTCTAAGACTGTAGGTAAGAAGGGAAATAGAAGCTCCTGACAGCTTGACCCCCTTTTGCTGGCACCAGGCTCCGTTCAGTGGCACTGGAGCAGACCCTGTAAATATGCAAACGCAGGGAAATCCTGCACCGGCCCATCAGCCGCCTAGATGGGACTGAAGGAAAGGCACATTATTGCAGGCAACCCGCTCCAAGAAGTCTCTGCGTTTCTGAGAATCCCTGCGTAGTTAGTGATTGTAAATAAAGAAGCCAAAGACAGCCAAGTTCATTTGCAGCGTTTTGGATGATTCTATCAGAAATGCGTATAAGCACATGCCTTCAATAACAATGCTAATATAGCAGGAAGCTCTCCACTGGCTTCTCTCTTGCCTTTTTTCTCCCTTCAAATTGATATCTCGAAGCCTTAAGTCAAACTGTGTTTTATTAAGAGAATGGGTTATTTGAGATATGGTTGTGACATTTACCAGGGCCGAGCCCAGCTGTCGTTCTGCCAAGATCCTTCATGCTGAATCTGGATTTCAGTACAGAGAGAGCCATGCTTTGCTCAGTTTTGCTTGGCTTGGATGCTTTTGCTCAGTTCCTACCCAAGTGGCAGAGTTTTTGCCAAGAGTAGGATGATTTCCTGGCTCCTGGGATGGTGTCTGTTGATAGTGTGGGTGGTTCACAGAAGCTATATGCATCTAGCCGCATGAGCTTGGCTTTGTTCTCCATGAGTGCGATTCCAGAAAATCACACCATCGCTACTGGGACTGCCACGAGAAGGGGTAAAAGGCTTCTGGCACCTCGGAATGGGGCATGGCTAGGAAAGTAAAGCGGGCAGAGGAAACTCTTGGAATATGAGATCCCTGGCAACTGGAACTGAACTCTCACATTCACTTTTGTTTTGAAACTGTCACCTTCTTCTCTGTTGGTGTTGAACCAACGTGTTGCTGGTGCCATCTTACAAAGACACCTTTCTCAGGTGGCTCTTCCAAATTGCCCAACAGTGGTTTTTTCTTCAAAAGGCAGTGAGAATTCTTACACATGCTTCTCGAAGACGTGGTCTTAATGATTGTGAGGTAAAATGATGGGACCCTCTGATCATGGTGGAAGGTCCCCAGATCTCCTATGTTGTGGGGTCACCAAATGTTGACATTAGAAAACAAACTTGGTGGAAATTCAGTCTTCTCTCTTTTCCCTAGTGGAACTTTATCCTCTGGGCTCGTAGGAAGAAAAATAGTATTTTCAAGCTTTTCTGACTTGCGATGCCACGAAGCTGAATGACTTCTTTTGTTTGGGGAGTTGATTCAACTCTTTTTGAGGTTGTTTAGATTCCACTTAAGCAAGGTAAGAAGGCAAGCTTAGAGCTATATTTGGAGACAATGAAGGAGATGAAACCCTATATCGAAGAAAACAGGCAGCACTGATATTTTGTGGTCAATTATAATTTGGGGGAAACTTTGGGGGACCAAAACCAAGCTAGCACAGATCCAAAAATGTGGTCTATCCCTGGAAATAGGCAAGTTTACTAAACCACAAATGACACACAGCTATTTCCAACAAAATGGAGCTCTAAAGCCAGGTCCCCTTGCAGCCCTGGTGTGTTGGGGTTAGTTTTTACTGGCTCACAAGAGCCCACTGTTAAATTTTCAGCGATGTTGTGAGTCATTATCATACACAGCCATTATTAAAAATTATATTATGTAAACTTACGATCAAATAAATTCTATTTTTTTTTGAGACAATCTCGCTCTGTTGCCCTGAGTAGAGTGCCGTGGCGTCAGCCTAGCTCACAGCAACCTCAAACTCCTGGGCTCAAGCAATTCTCCTGCCTCAGCCTCCCGAGTAGCTGGGACTACAGGCATGTGCTACCATGCCCGGCTAATTTTTTCTATATGAATATTTTAATCGTCCAGCTAATTTCTTTCTATTTTTCGTAGAGATGGGGTCTCGCTCTTGCTCAGGCTGGTCTCGAACTCCTGAGCTCAAATGATCCGTCCACCTTGGCCTCCCAGAGTGCCTAGGATTACAGATGTGAGCCACCACGCCTGGCCTAAATAAATTCTATTTTAAAAAATGGAATAAGTACTCAAAAATCCTCACTTTCTAATTATTTTACTACATTATACTATTATCTATGCTCTCGTTATTATTTGCATCTATGGTACTATCCACGGCAGTGCTCCTGCACATCTTTTTCCAACTCCATGTTTAGTGATGTCACAGCAGTTTGAAATTGGCCTCAGTGGGATTATTTACACCACAGAAATGGGCGAATGCTACCAATCAAGGTTTCCCACCACCATTTTTTTTTGTCGGAAAGCCAGTTGTAAAACATTTACCACTAACGTATAGGGCCCATCTCCCAATGTTTGAAACCAGGGGACCTTCAGAGTCAGGGAGATGTGTGCTTGTGTACATCGTCTGTGGCCATTCGTTGAAACCTGCAGTTAGTATGAATCTATTCCCATTTGAGACCAAAGAGACAAGAAGTAGATTCATGGGGATTGAATGATATTAACTCTCACATCATTTCATCTTGTTTTCACTCATGACTTAAGAGCCTTTCATGCTATTTTCCTACTGTTATACTGAAGCTTCTTTGCATTTTAAGACAAGGAAGTTGATTTCTTCATGTGTGTCTAAGAACCTTCTCTCCAGGCTTCTAGGACCTTGACTTATTGAATGTGAATATTTGAGTGGCCATATTCTTTCTCTAGCATTCTTATGTCTTTCTGGATTCATAGCACTCTCCATGAAACCTGGAGGTATTCCAAGAAAGGACATCCACCCCTGAATATAATGGTTTTGTGACAAATATAGTAAACAGTTCTATAATGTCATTTGTAGATATGATCATTACATGAAATGAATAGAAAACAAAATCTTGGCAGGTTTTAAACACCAGGCATCTTTTGTTTAAAGGGAGGGGACTCAAATCTACATCATGAAAAACCATTAGCCATGAAAAATAGTGTTCTACATTAAATGATTCATTTTTCAACTTCAAGGGAATTTTAAAAGTTTACTGGGGTTTATTCCTTTTTTTTCTCTCTCTCTCAGAATAATTTAGTTGTCCTCTATCTTGCTTGCCTTTCTAAATTGATCAAATTGCTGTCAATATTTGGAAGAAGAAGAATTAAAAAAAAGTCCCACGTAGTATGTCTTTGATCCTCCAAGACCAAGACCACTATGTCCCCTCTGGGCACATGGCCGTAGACAGAGCTGTGTTTTAATTTCTCTTGTCTTGCCAAGTCAGAATGGGATTCACTGTTCTCAAGGTCTCCGGACTATCACTTTACCCAAAACATCCATCCTGGGTATTGGGGGAGGCAGAGAAGCTCTGCATAGCTATTTATTTTAAGTGCCTGATTAAAATTTCATGAAAACAGGAAGTCAGGGGAAAAGAATAGATTGCAAGAGCGATGAAATCCGGGGCTTTGTAATTTTTAGCTCACAGGGAAAAAAAAAGCGTTAAATCGTAAGGAAGGTATATTTTCAGAATCGTGCTGTGGCCACTAATGGCATATTTTGTCACTGGCTGGGGAGCTGGTGAACTAAGAATGAGTCCAATTTTTTAAATCTTATTACACAGTTTTACTCTCATTTAGAAATTGTCACCTTAAAGTAACCTAATGTTGCTCTACTTAAAGCAAACCTCACGCGGCTAACTCTGTGTGCGTGTTGGCCACATTGTCTTCTATTTAAGCAGATATAAATGTTGTCCTGACACAGTTGAACAGCACAGAATCTGTCTGCCCCGTAAGTTGATGTTTCCTAAGAACTTAATCTTATCTAATTCCCATATCCAATGGGATAAAGAATTTTGGGGAAAGAAAGTAATGACATATTTTTTGCTGGACGATAACTTGAATGATTTCTGTATTTGGTCAATGGAACATAATGTGTTTCTCCAAAGAAGCATCTGTGGACATTTAAGCTATCGAGGAAACCAGAATTCAAAACCAAACAACAACAACAACAATAAAAAAACAAAACACACACGCACGATCAAACTAAAAATTGTGATGCACTGAGGTGCAATTATGGAGGAACACATGAAAGATAAAATGTTCCCGTTCTACTGCTGTTCTAGAAATTTCAAAATCGCTGATGAGTATTGGATAGCCAACTTTAACCTTTGAGCTCTCAAGCTGAGCTCTCATTTGGCTGACCAGACAGGAATAATTGCAACAGGCTAATGGCGAGATAAGTTTCATTTGCCCGGTTTCAAATAAATCCGCATCTATAAAACCGGCCTCCAAGTCCAATCCCAGAGGAAGACGTAATCCTTATGAGAGGTGGATCAGAGCGGAGCAGGAAATCCGAGCCAGAAGGTATTGCACAGCCCCCAGCTAATGCAGCAAATTGACCCCCCCTGCGGAAGGGTTAAGTCACTTAGATCTCTGCCCAGGCTTCCCGCTTGTCTGTGACTGGGGATGCTGATGGGCACAGCTGGATGCCAGGGGGTCCCTTCAAAAGCTCCCCAATCCCCCAGGACCTGAGTAGGCTCCAGTATCTGGGGGAATCCAGTTATCTCCGGGATAGGGGTGTGTGCATTTACACTAGATGTCTTGGGGTCATTTCATGTTGACGATCACAGGATTATCACAACTATATTATTCTGAGATAGAGGGAAAAAAAGGAATAAACCACAATAAACTTTTCAGATCCCTTCAAAATTGAAGAAGTAATCATTTCACTTAGGCTGTTACTGACCTAGTGAATTCATTTCAAGAGAACTGAGTTAGTCCACAGTCCTTGCCAGATGGATAATGGTGTGTGTCATTCAAGGACTTAACCACTGGGACGACGTATGCCGTTGTGTGCGTTGTTTAACCTCCTTGTACGTCAGTCTTCCCTTCTGTAAAATGGAACTTCTAACATTTTGTTAGGGTTACTACTCCCTACTTTTGTCCCCACTGTTTCAAGAACTGGCTTTTCTTACCTCGTAATTCTTTGTGGACTTGTCTATCTTCTCCGCCAAACTCCCCAGCCAGCCAGTATGTCTTATTCACCATTCCCGTTTTGTCACTCAGCAAAGTGGCCATACCGGGGGTGTGCAGTAGTAAGTACTTTAGAATGAATGAACTCATGCTTTTAGACTGTTGTGAAAATAGAAATAAGTAACGTATGCGAAAGGTCTTTTAAGATATTTAGAGCTTCAACATAACCTTTTTTCCTGTACTGAAGTCTGGTCTAGTGCAGAGAAAAGTCCTCCTTGCCCTCAGTGGGAGAAGAATTCACTCCACTCACCCTAGAAAACTGTGCACAGAAGGATATTCACGCCCTAACTATGGTGGAGAATTCCTGTTAGAACAACCATGGCTAGAAGATGAACAGTAAATTGAGTCGAGTAGATCCCACTTTGGTTTTGCTGCATAGAAAAAAGCCCCAATCTCTAATATCATAACATCATCTGCTATCAAACAATGCATCAGGAAAATTCCAAGAAGAAAAACCAATGAGATGCCAGGAGAGAAATCTTTCTGGGCTAGCATTCTTACAATGACTCCAGTGCTGTTATCATTCAGCAAATTCTCATAACTCTTTTTCCATCATTCTGCCTTTCTCCCCATGCTGGGGAAGATTTTGAGACAAGACATCATGTCTCCTCTTTGGAATTTGGAAATCTAAACGTGATCCTCGGAGGGATATGCCACTACTTTGAGCTCTCCAACTGCATGGTATTTATGAAACGAGTTTCTCCAAGGAGCTCCGAGCGTTTAGAGCCATAATTGAATTCAGCCTTACAACACTCGACGATATTAAATGACTTTTGCCCAAAGCCCCAGCAAGCAAGCCATCATTGGACTGATCTCAATCCAAGAAGCCTCTTTTATTTAATCACGGGCTTCCCTGTGCTCCCAGAGCACCCCACTGGGACCCTGCTCGAAGCATTCGCTCTGTTTTGCTTTCAGATACACGAATTGTGCATGCATTTGTCTCCCTGGCTTGACTGTAAACTCCCAAAGGACAGGGGCCAAGTCCAGATGGCTGTCGACTCACCTACCCCGTGCCAGGCAGAGAGACAGTCACTATATGCCTATGGAAATGCATCAATTATTTATGTTTTTTGCAGCTACTCTTTACACTTGTGCATGCAACCAGAGGGGGCTCTGCAAAGGCAGCTTCTTTGGCAGCTCTGTATAGGGGAGACAGGTCTCTATTTGCACTGTGCAGTGGAATCACTGAGGCACCGTCCTGCATATGTAGGAAGACTCATGTAAATAGAGAAGTGTGGCTTCTACCCCAGGGGAGCTGGGAGCGTGACTGAGGCTATCGAACAGCACTGGAACAGAGGAGGGTCCACGATTTGGGGCTAAAATCACCTTGCTCTGAATCCAGACTCTATCTCTTAGTAGCTGTGTGTCTTTCAGCAATACTCGACCTCTCTGAATCTGACATCTGCTTCTTCTCACTACCCCATCTCACACGCTACATGGACGCCGTGTCTATCCCACTACACATCCTAGGTTCTCTGCCTGTGTGCCCGTGGTACCCAGAGCCGAGATGCCTCTCTCTTCACAGTGACTCGATTTCCTTGCAAGTGCCATTTCCCATGACTGTTTGTCCAACCAGAAGTTGAGTTCTTTGGAGGCAGGGACTACAACCTTATTTATCTTTATGTCTCCAGAGCCCAGCATTGTTTCTGGAAAACGAAGATGATAATACTAATATCTATCATGTAAACTTGCAAGATGGAGATATATTTATTAAAGTGCTTATTATGGTGCTTATTAAAGTGTTTATTTCACACAGAAAGCACGTGAATACTGTTGGCTCTTGTTGTAATTTATTCAGCAACTGTTCGAAATGAGCTGTCCTACTGAAATCCATGGTATTACCTGCATTTTGTAAGTAGGGAAACTGAGTCTCAGAGACATAAGCAAGTTGGAGGTTCTAGCACTGGAAAGACCTGGCTGACTGGTACCAACTGGGGGGTGTTGCTAGTGGGTGGGAATTTGCAGAGGGAGAGAAGATTCTCTCTCTCTCTTTTTTTTTCCAAGAAATTTTAACTAAGAAGGAGGAGGAGGCTCTTATTCAGTGAGATCGGGAAATTGCTCTGACTGGAAGCCTTGAGCCCTAGAATTCCTGAGTCCACAACAGGAAGAACCCAGAGATCCTGCAGGAAATGTGTCCTGAGGATTAATGGTGGGCCGCATGCTGAGTGAGGACTTTTCTTTTTCTTCATCTGCATCTGGGAGACCTTTAGTTTTCCTTTTTAAAGATCAATGTGCTGTATTTCTTTTTCCTGAAAGTACATCCATTAAACCAACAGTGCTTGAGCTCCAGAACAATTCCCTACCATGTAATTAACCCCCTTGGGGTGTCGTTAAGATCCAATGATATTTTGTAATTTTATTAACTAAAAGTAAATAGGGAAAGTATCTGCTGTGGCGCTTGGGTTTGGAACTCTTAGTCACTTGAGCACAAAGTATTCACCTTAAACAGCTTGTGCCCCTTGTCCTCCTGAACAATGTCTAAGCACTTCCTATGCGTTCTTGTTTTTAATTCATTATTTCCTTGAATTCGCAAGGGAAATATAATACAGTGGTTAGGAGATAATTCTCCTAACCTAGCCAGACTTCAACACTAAGTCTCTGAGCCTCCGTTTATTCATCTAAGATATGGTGGTGATGATGACACCTGCTTCCTAGGGGTGTGAATGAAATGAGCAGGTAAAGTGCTAAGCAGGGTCCCAGCAGGTGGCTAGTGATCTTAGGTGCTAAGTATTGTTCTTAGTAGCAATAGCAACCTTCCCAGCAGTTGGGTGCCTGGGTGTCACGCTGTTGCTTCTAGATACAGAAACAAGCTCCAGCAGGTAGATGAACATGGCCCGAAACCACCCAAGGACAGGGTTGGGGGACGAAGTTAGGGACCATGAGAGCTCTTGGTATACCCCGGGACAGCTCCCAGGGACAGGAAGGGCTCAGCATGGCTGCAGGTGAAGTGGGACGGATGTACACATTGCAAGGAAGCAGAGGCTGGATATTGAAGGGTCTCATAAACCATGATGAGAACTTGAGTTTTACTTCTTGGAAGGACTGGAGAGCATAGCGGAGCTCAAATCGGGCGTGTGACTTGATCTGAATGATAGGATCGTCCCAGCTGCTAGGTGGAGCTGGAACTGGTAGGCGTTGAGTCAGGAGGGGAAGTCAGGAGAACAATTAGCAGGCACTTGTCAGAACCCAGAAGCAGCCCAGCCAGCTCTTGACGATAATGATTTGGCCCAAAGTATGAAAGTGCACACTTGGGGTACTTGTTCGACGCAGTTAGGTCCCCCATAGGCCTTCAGCTTCCCCTCCTGCCCAGCTCCACCCTCCCAGAAGGCGGAGGTCCTGCATCGGCAAAGGCCATTCTTGTGGATGGAGGATGCACAGCTGGGCCAGAATGGCGGAGTCAGGAGGGCCCAGGGCTCCAGTTTCTTTCCCCACAGGGTGACAGGTCACAGGACCACAGCTTGCCACCTATGCTGTGAACACAGCGTCCAGGAGGAAGTCAGCATCACACCAGCCCGTGAGTTAGGACAGGAAGTGTGAACCAGCACAATTATAGCCGTGCAAACCACAGGCAGGAAATTTGGGTATACGAGAGTAGTGTCGCCTGGCTTGGACTCCCGCCAGGCCACCCGGGTTAGAGTCTGTCCAGGTCCCCAAGGGCCAGCGAATGGTTAGTGACAAGAAGTGATAAGGAACCGGGTCTTGTATTGCAGCAGAGAGGGAGGGAGAGAGAGAGAGGTAGGGGAGGCCAACACATGTTGGTTCAGAGATGACAACTCTCCAGGGTGCCAGAGATAGCAGATGGCATGCTCCTGCCTGAAGGTGGGAACTGAGGGCTCCTGGGAACAGCTCTCCTTGGAAATAGAAATACCCCTGGGATAGAGACATCCCATAACATCCTGTTTGGACAAAGCATGTGGCAGAGCCCAGATGACCTCCACTCATCATGGACAGAGCTGACCTCGACTCTCTGCAAATTATGCTAGCATGCGAAGCCCATCTTCAGAGCTTGAAATGCCTTATACCTGATCTCATGGGGTTCCTTTGTCTATTGATGGCTCTAGGGAGGTCACATGGTTGTTTCTGGGGTTTCCTGAGTTCTATATAACAGCTCCAAGTATGCCAGTTCATGCTGTGTGGGCTTGGGCAAGTCACTAAACCTCTCTGGTCCTCCTGTGTGCAAAAGGGAGGATTGTGATGGCCCTGCCACAGGGATCAACCAAGATCATAGGCATGAAGGACTTTGGAATGTAGAATATAACCAGGAGGCATTAGTAATGTTATTAGTAATATTATTGTCATGCCCAGATGTGTGATAGATACATGGGTCTTCCACTTCCAGGAGCTTATAGTTCTTGTGTATGTAATAGAGTAATAATGTTAGCTAAGACTTATAAAGTACCTACTGTGTGCCAGGTATTAGGCGTTGTTCTCAGTGTTTTAGTGTTTTATGTGTATCAAATTTTTCTTTTTTTGAGACAAGAGTCTCACTGTGTTGTCAAGGCTAGAGTGCAGTGGCGTCATTGTAGCTCACTGCAACCTCAAACGCCTAGGTTCAAGCGATCCTCCTGCCTCAGCCTCCTGAGTAGGTGGGACTACAGGCGTGCATAATCACACCTGGCTATTTTTTTTTCTATTTTTAGTACAGATGGGGTCTTGTTCAGGCTGGTCTCAAACTCCTGAGCTCAAGCGATCCTCCCACTTCAACCTCCTAGAGTGCTATGATTGCAAGCGTGAGCCACCGCTCCTGGCCTAGGTGCATTAATTTGATCCTCACAATAAACTTTATAAGGTAATATCATCACCATTCCACAGATGAGGAAACTGAGGCACAGAGTAACTTTCCCAAAGTCAGGCAGCTGGTCAGAGTGGGTGCCAGGCTCAAACGCAAACCAGCTGGCTGCGGAACCCATATTCCTACCCACTACCCTACACGGTCTGTTGAGTGAGAAGAACTGCAGGTGGCTTCAGGATGCCCCATGAGGGCTGTACAAGATATGTCTGTCTCCATTCAAAGCTTGTGTTGTTAACCACTTACCTGCCCGGCCCGGGGAGCACAGTCAGAGAAGCCCAGAGAAGGAAACCTCAACTCCATGGCGTGCCACTGAATTGGCTGTCCAAGGAGCAGGCAGGATGTCCTTGGCAGTACCATGCGAATGCACAGGCTCTGCAGTCAGATCCCTCAGGTGACATCTCAGGCCTCCCACTTCTAGCGATGTGACATTGGGCAGATGATCAATCCTCTGAGTCTCTGCTTCTTCATCTGCCACATGGGAGATGCTGTCTCACGGCGTGGCTGAGAGAACGTTCTACACTCACATGCACGAAGTTCTTTAGGATCCCTGGCATCAAGTTAGTGCTAGTACATCCCCATATACACGATTCACTGGTAGCAGGTAAACACACAGGTAGTGGCTTTCGATGCTTTGAGCAAAGTGTCCACTATTGAGTTCCCAGACAACAGAAGCAGAGTCGTAGGTTCCGGCAAAAGGGCCCCACCCTTGGTCCCCTGTTGTGGGTCTGTCTGCGGAACTCCACCTTTCTTGTTAAAGACTGAGTAGACAGGCCACCCAAAACCCCACATGGGAAAAGGGGCCCCAAGTCTTGGGGATGGACTGGATTTGAAAGGCTGGAATGATCACTTATTTGAACTTTGTTGTTTAAGTTATTTAAAGTATGTCTGCTGTAAAGTTAAGAAAATATGCAGTGACATGAGACAGCGCAGTGGCAAAGTGTGCGAACAAGCTGCTGGCACCTATGGCTGTCAATTGTTTGTCAACCGTTTGTCTCCAGCTATTTCCCCATCAGTATGTCTTGGTGATTCTAGACCAAAGCCTGGTGGAAGTGGTTGGTCTTGGTGCCTTACACTTTGATCAGAGGACATCAGGACTAGGTAGGCTCAGAGCAAGTTGCCAAGATTAGAACTCAAGCCTTAGTGGGTATAGAATCTATAGTATTGACTAATTGATCAATACCTGGCTGGTATCAGCGGATGCCAGATAGCTAAAACAGACAGGAAAACAGGAAGAGTTTCATGGCCCTGAAGAAAGAAAACTGGGGGTCTCATTCACAGAATTCTAGAAGATTCAGTGTCAATTATGCCTTAGACAGCATCTGACTCAGAGGTAGGTCCTCAACCTTTTCCTAGCCTTGCAAAATTTTGTTTAAAGAAATCTTATGATAAAACAACATCAAAGCAGATGGAGGTTTAGCTGCTTTAAGACAGGGACAAGAACTTGGCTGTAAGACCTTAGATCTCTCTTTCCTTGTTCTGGACTAGATACCATGGAATCCCCAGAGCTCCATGGGACACAGTTTGGGGAACACTGCGTGGTGGAGAAGGCCTTGGGAAGGGAGACCAGTGGGTTTTCTCATCTACCGCTTGGCGATGATAAAATCGCCGTCTTCATAGGCACATTTCAAAAGCACATCACGGATGAACTAATCCACAGAGAGGCTTATCAGTGCTTGGGACAGAGTAAACATTTGATAAATGTCAACTGAAATAATCACATATTATATTAATTATTACTACATCTATTAATATTACTCAGCTTTGGGACCTTAGCAAGTTTCCTTAACCCCTCTGAGCCTCAGTCCCACCCCCCCACCGCCATCCCTGCCTGCAGTTGCCATCCATGGAAACATTGTCTTCCATGAAACCGGTCCCCTGTGCCAAAAACGTTGGGGACCACTGGTCTAGAAGAATGACCGTTTTACATTAAAGTGTTGAATATCTCATGAAACTTATTGGATTCTGCACTGAACGTGAAAAACAGAATGGTCATATGGGTACTTGAGGTACAGTTTCTACTGCTATGTGTCACTTTCTCACCATCGTAAGTCGGGCGCCATCTGTATTTTGATGAATGGCACTGATCATAGACAGCGATCAGGAAGGATGAGGGGTAAGGGTCAGTTGTCTCACCGTCTAAGTGCATGACGATGACGATGGTGACAGAAAACAGTTGCCATTTACCAAGCACAATGAACTCTGTGCCAGGCCCTAATGTCGGCTGCATCATCTCATTTGATCCTCACACCTGGATGAGGTCAGTGCTCTTTCCTTCCCCCAGTTACAAAGGTGGGAGCTGAGGCTCGGTGAGGTGAAGTCATGGACAAGGTGACTTCATAGCCATATAAGCATCTTTCGTGCTCACTCAAGCAGAGTAATGGCGGCAAGTTAACGAAGGTGCCATCAAGTAGGAGAGAGTCCAGGGGAAGGAGAGGGTTTGCAGAGAGAAAACTAGCCACTGCAAACATGCAGTCCACTGGGGAGGCACACAGGAGAACATGCACCCAAACATACTTCCACCTGGCTGCCAGGCTCTGTAGTGCCCGCATTGGTCAAATCCAACCAGCATCCCGAAGGCAGTGGAGTTTCTGGTTGATCTAACCACCTGCGACAGCTTCCACGGGCACAGAACTGGGGAGAGAAGAATGGAGATTGCATTTGTAGGGGTGGACAGGGGAGTTATACATCTTAGTTCTGAACCCAGATTTTTCTGTCACTAGACCCTGAATTTCCAATCATTCTGCTGGAAGAAAATGGCGGTGCTGGTACCACGCAGAGCAGTACTTAGGAAAATCAATGCCCTGGACGGCAAGCAGATACGGCTTCAATTCTCATGTGTGCATACTATATTTGCACCTATGCTGTGAATACTTTCTTATTATTTTTAAACAAGCTCATCTTTACAAAGCTATTATTCGTGAAACTAAGAAACACTGCCCCACCAAAAAAAAAAAAAAAAACAACAAAAAAACTAGCAATCCATTTCTAAAAGAATTCCGCTACACGTTTGAATGATAGGTAACGGGGAAGTCTGACAAGTTGCATGTTCGAGGTCCCTTCCCAGCGACACCACTGTGAATAGACAATGAGAACACATTTGCTCCTCTCCAACAAGCCGGAAGAGCTTATTTCCCCCGTGCAATGCAAAGTCCTGCGAATCGAGCCAGAAAGCTCTGCTGTGATTTATCTGAAAACAACTGTTAAACATTTCAGAAATTGAACTTACTAAAATGTAGGGGGAAGAAGGTTAGAATAGACATTGAGAACAAATATCAAATGTTCCACTTTTGTGGTGAGGGGCGGGGCGGGGGAAGGTGTTCTTTTATCGATTTCATTCTTCCATTTGATGAGGATTTATTGTTGTGCTTTTACTTGCCTGGGAGAGATATACAGTGCCAAGAAAGACTGGGGTTTTCACAACCAGGACAGTTTGCGTGGGACGGCCCGTCCGGTGGAGGAGACAGCCCACGCTGGGATGGGAAAGCGATGTGATTGGCTAGTATATACTGAATGCGTCCCGCACACCAGGTTTTAAGCTAAGCCCTTTCCACCGTTTGTTTCATTTATTCCCCACAGCAAGCTCATGAAACACGTGCTCTTATTGTCTCCATTTTACAGATTAGGAAACTGGGACCCAGGAAGGTTAAGTAACTTGCCTGAGATCTCACACGGGTCAAAGGTAAAACTGGGATTCCTATCCCAGGCTGTTTGACTTCAGAAACTCTGCTCCCAACCACCTTGCTGGATTCTCTCTATTTATCTGCCTCCAACTGCAAAATAACTTCCAGAAAGCTCAGTTTTACTGAGCATCTCCTATGCTGCAGGGACAGCTTCGGAAGTTAGCTCCATGAAGTGACTGTCTTTTATTACACTCATGCTCCAAATGGGGAGCTTGACACTGGCCACGTAGCTAGTCAGTTGCAGAAGCAAGATCCAAAATCATGTTCCCATGGCTCTAAAACCTCTACCTACTGCAACATGCTGTCAACAAGCTACTGCTTCGCTGAACGGTGAGCATCCCAGTGTGGACGCCTGGAATGAGAGGCTGTTGCCCAAGCTATAGGGGCCTGGTCTATCCCCTACCCTGGTGAGGTCCAGTGTGAGAGTGTGAACTTGCACACGCACGTGCACGTGTGCATACGTGCATGCAACGTGGCTGTTGGTCCGTACAGGCACCTTTATGCACAGCGGGAAAAGGGAAAAGGTGCTTGCTCTGGGCAGACATCGCTCTGTGACCCCATGGCCTGGGGAGACGATAACACCTGTGTACTGCTGGTCGCTCCCCCTCTCCGGCTGTGTGGCCCCCACGGCCACCCAGATGGATGCAGGTGTATATAAAGGTGGACAGCAAGTGTGGAGAGTCCTGGACACTGTGCAGCCCACAGCACTGGGCTCTGCGAGACCCATGCCAGGGACACAAAACCATCCATCCTCATCAGTTGGGAGAATGAAATCAATACTCACAAACCCACGTTTTTTCCTGCCACAAAACCTGACTCGGGCACATCTGTTTCTTTATGATGTTTTTACCATTATTTTCTTCACATTCAAATATGGATGGTCTGGGAGCTATTAAACAGTTGTTTTCATAAACGGCGCACCCTCGCCTTCCCAGGATCCTTAAAGAGCTCCCCCACCGCCAGGGAGAAGGGGGTTTCTTCTCTGGAGAGAGGCGGCGTGGATGGTGAACTGAGAGTACAGGTGGAGGCTCTTGGTCCCCTAGCAGGACACCTGCAGCTGTCTTTCACCTCGAGAGCCCTGATCACATCCCCTCTGGGGAATGTGGAGCTCACTTCCCTGCTGGCCTGGGAATGAACCCCTAGCCCCCAAAGTTCATGTGCAGATATGCAAAGCTGGAAAGTTTCATTTTCTTCAACCAGAGACCATACCCTGAACTGGGTTGAAAATTATCTGGAAACTGGCTTGTGGAAGAAACCACTGAGGGATTGAAAGATGCTCTGCCTTAAGATAAAGTCTGGGAGGCTGGGGGCACCTGTACTGAGGTGAAGGTTTGCCTATTCTTTGTGTCTCTATCTTGGATCTAAGGAAAGGGTGAAGGAGAAAAGATCTGTCTCTCAAGGTAAAGACAGACATTCTCATTCAAAGAGCTGTGTGATTATGGAAGAGGCTGCCTCAACAGGTAGTGAGTTCTCCATCGCAGGGAATAACCAAAAATGCATTCATGTATTGGGTGACAGGTTAGAACAATCACTTCTCAGATCTCTTTGTCCCCTGAGATGTTGAGTTTATAACAGATCAGCAGTCCGGTCAAGTGTCAATCTGTGCCTGTCATTTCACCGCAGCTAATGGAGGTGGCTCATGTTCACGGACTCAAGCCAAGGCAAATATTTAGAGCTATGCCTGTTAGCTGTCAGACTAATGGATCTGGATTCCAGTGTTGGTTCTGGTGTGAGCCGTGCAAGCCTTGGGCACATTTATAGAATTCCTCTACACCTCGATTTCATCCTCTGCACATTGGGACACCCCTCTCGGAGAGAATTTTGCAGGTTCAATGGCTCGTCGAATGCCAAGGGCTGAGCACTCAACAAATGGCAAGGATGTACATCTGTGTAGCAGTAGGTGCCAGGTCCAGGCTGTCGGGAACCCAGTGACATGCTTCTCTTACAACACTGCACTGCACATCTGTCCTGACTCTAAATGTAAACGATGTCTCCCTTACTTTTGAAATTAAAATATGTTAAATTCAGTGACGTTTTTATTGTAAATAAAGATGATGCTAAAACTTTCCTGGGTAATCTGGACCTTTCTGAAATAAAGACCTGAATTTGTTGCTATTTGCATTCACATTTTAGACTCTCATGTAAGTAAACCAGCTTCTCTCTCTCTCTCTCTCTCTCTCTCTCTCTCTCTCTCTCTCACACACACACACACACACACACACACACATACACATGAATATTACTATTTAAAAAATATGTTCCTTCTGCCATGAGAACGAGGTCTTGGGGGGTTATTTTCTCTTCTTTTCTTTCTTATTTTTTTTTTGAAAAGGAAACACCTTTTCAGGGTTGGCATGACATTAATAAAAATAATAAAGGAGAAGGTTTGGAGGGAAAAGGTAAGTAAGGCGATTCATACATCATCTGCAAGAGACACAGAAGTAAGGCAGAGAAAAATCACCACCCGAGTCGTGCGCCGGGAGATTCTCATGAGTCAGCGTGTTTGCCGCTTTCGGGCCTCCCAGCTGCCGCCGCTGTGTGGTCGGTGGGGTGGGCCAGATTTGGAGACCACTTGTAATTAGCTTTGCTACTTCTCTGCAGTGGGGGCTGATGGAGGCATCTCCTTACACACGGCAACTTAAAATTCCCAAGAATCTCTCCGGCCCCAGCCACACACATGTGTGTGCACACATGCACACACACACTTGCACACACTTGGACAGTGGTGGCCTTGGGGAGTGCACCAGTCTGCAGGAACAACTGGCTACCCAACGTGCAGGGCCCGGGGCAAAATGAAAATGTGGGGTGTCTTGTTCAAAAATTATTAAAATTTCAAGATGGCAGCAGCAGAACATTCAATGTGCAGGAAACTTACAAGTGTAGTGTCCCCTCTGTGACTGCACAGGTCACAGGCCCCTGAAGCTGTCCCCTGCTGTGTGCCTTTTTAGGTCACAAGCTTTGTGGGTATGACAGTGAATAGAACCCAGAGTGGCTTTACATTGTACCTTCCGTCAGTAGCTACCTTCAGGGTTGGCAGAACCTTCCCTTCTGGAACCTAACACACCAGATAAACAAAGTGCAGCTCCATCCCACGGCCTGGGAGGAAGCAGAGGCTGCCCTGAAGGGTGGTGGTTGACACAGTCAACAGACTGTTGGGAGATGCCTCACCTCCAGGGATCAGTTAGAAAACCTTATTACAACTCCAGAATTACACAGCTTTACAACTGGAAGACTCCCTAGAAATGATCTCTTCTAATAGGCTCATGTTCCACATGTGGATACTGAAGCCCCATGAGGAGGGAAAGATATTTCTGGTAAGAATAGTTAATAGTTAGTGAGCTCTTCACTGTGGGCCAATGTGTTTCTAAGCATTTTATGTGCATTTAACTCACAACCAATACAGGAGAGAAGCACAATTGTTATACCCATTTTACAGATGAAGAAACCCAAGCACGTTAAAATTCCATAGCTGTCCTGAGATCACAGATTGGGTAAGTGGCAGAACTGCCTCACCAAACTGATTCCAGAGACTGCCCTTGTAACTGCTTTGCCATGTCCAAAGCGATTTGCCAAGCAGGGGGGTATGGGGTGCTTGGTTCCTACTGTGAGTTCAGGACACCCTCCCCTGCCCTTCAGCAGCAGGTCTCTTGCCCAGGGTGTTCTGTTACTCCCTTTCTACCAAGTCACTCCATGAATTCTGGATGTGGATCTCTCTGCCAAGCAGATTCTCACCAGTAGACACAGGACAGGCATTGACAAGAAGAGACTCATCAGGGAAACAAAATAGGTTTGGATCTCCTGCAGAAAGAGAGTGGTGCAATCTTAAAACCAAGGCCCCAGAAAAGCACACATCCCCGGAGCAATCGAGGGCCAGGCAACTGCTATGCCAGGCCCTGGGTCCCCACTGCGAATGAATCACAAGCTCGGGCCAAGGTAACGGAGGCCTTGGCCAATATCCCCAGGTCTTTCCTGCCCTGCTCTGGCCCGGACCTGGCCATCTCCAGCCAAGAAGAGGAAGGCGGACGGGTGGGAAGACAGGAGAAGGCCTCATCGGGGCGGGTCTCGGAGCCCCAGCAAGGGCCCCGCTGCCAGCCCCACGCTTGCCAGCCAAGCTGCGTCAACATTCCAGCTCTTCTGGCAAAGCTGGGGGCAGAGAAGGAGAGACAAAAAGCTTGTCCTCTGGGGCTGGAGGGGCTGGAGGGGCTGGAGGGGACCCGTGTGTTCTGCCTCTGTGGGTTTCCTTCCTCACCGCCTCCTCCTAGCCAGGCTGTCCCCGCAGAGCCCTGAGCCTGGAGGGCTTTCCTAGAGACCTGCGTGGTTCACTCTTCCATTTCTCCTTTGCAAAGATGTGTCCTATTTTTGTGCTGCTTCTGCTTAGAACACCAGGGCTTTGTGCATGTTTCCACCACGCCTCAGAGATGGTTTCACCGAGGCAGCAAAAAAGCCAAGTAACTTCAGTGCTGCAACCCACGCGTGCAGGGGTAAAATCCCTGAAGGGGACACATAAAGATGCAAATGTCAAGGTTAAGGCAGCAGCTATCATGAATTTTAGTTGTTTCTTTTTTAATTGAGGTGAAATTCCTATCACTTCATTATCTAAAGTACACAGGTCATCGGCCTTTAGCACGTTCATGATGTCAGGCATCCGTCGTCTTTGTCTAGTTCCAAAACATTTCCATCACCCTGTGCCCACGAACAGTCACCCCTGTTCTCCCTCCCCCAGCCCTGGCAACCAGCAATCTGCTTTCTGTCTCCACGGCTTTGCCTCTTCCAGACATTGCAAATAAGTGGAATCATACAATCTATGGCCTTTTGGGTCTGACTTCTTTACTTACCATAATGTTTTCGAGGTTCACCCGAGTTTTCGTTTTTTTGTGCGAGATTATTTTCCTTTATGTTGTATGTGATACATACGATTTATGTTAAGCCTGTATATGACAGAAAAGCGGGCTCTGGTGGGATCGCATCCGTGGAGCCCTGGCTGGAAAGAGCACACTTAAGGGTGATTCGAGGAGCCCTCGGGGAAGAGCGTGTATAAAGAATGCTCTGGAGAGGGAAGCAGAGGCAGCCCCTCGGTGCAGCATGCTGGGGGCTGGCAGCAGCAGGGAGCTGTCACACCCCAGGCTCGAAGGGGCAGGGCTGGGGAGAGGTGTCCCGCACCAGGGAGGAGAGATGCCCATGGAGGGGGCTGCTGATCAAAGACACCGAAGGCAGGGAGGCAGTCCAGGAAATAAACCCCTGATTTCACTCTGCTCCCCTCCCCAGTCCCTGCCAGAACTCCCTATGGCCAAGGGCAACAAGGAGCCAGAGGGCATGAGAGCTGCTGAGACAACCCGGACACGGCGGCTCCCCAGGCGGAGGCCAGTTTGAGCAGGGGAGGACGGGGGTCTGGAGGGGCCAGTAGACACCGCCTGCACAGTGGCTGAGGGCTTGCGCCGATTTACTCTCCTTCCCTTCTAGGGCTGCCCTGATGCTTCACCTCCCTTCCGCAGGGTGGAGACTCCGTTCTGCCAGCCCTTGTCTCTACCGCGAACTTGGACCTGCCCCACCCTCTCTCTCCTGCTCTTGTCCAAGCCACCACCTCTCACACCTGGATGACCGTGGCTGTCTCCAAACAGACACTCTCCCCCACTTAAAAAGAATGAAATTTTTTTTTTGTATTAAACCCAAGTCTAATTTTTTTAAGTAATAATAGTTAGGTATGGTGTCTATGTTTGTAACAGAAACATACAAACCTCAACGAGAGAAAATGTTTATGAATACTAAATAGAATGGGGTATTTGGCAGCTCTTAGTGCAAAGACTTATAGGCTTATCAGATGACTTATAGAGATTTTCAAAATACATCGTTGAGTAGAAAAGCAAGATGCAGAGAAGTTATTGAAATATGTGGTTTATTTTTTAAATAAAACTCTAATGCATCATAGATGAGTAGACAGGAAGAAAGATAGATATTGTCTTATATTTACAGAAAGGTCGAGCATAAAGTACAAAGGGTTCCAATATACCCCTTTAAGCCCAATATTGGCAATCCTGCACTCTGAACACTTCAGTTACATCTCAGCCCACCAAAAATGAAATCCAAACTTCTTATCACAGCCTGTGGGCTCTTCATGGTCTGGCCACATCTCGGATCTCCTCCACCTCTGTCTTCCTCACTCTCTTAGCTGCAGTGCCATTGATTCCCCCGCTGTCCCTTCCCCCAGTGGACCCATGCACCTGTAAGTGCACCGTGCACAACACAAGTGCTGCCTGGACCGAGCTCCATCCAGCCCCTCCCTAGGGACCCGGCGAGCCACAGCTGGAAGCTTCGTCTGGGTCCTCATCCTTTCCTTCGTCTGAGGCCCCTCTTCCTGGTCCTGCATTTCAGGCCTTCCCCACATTCTCTCTGCTGTGTCATAATTCCAGTGTCCCACGCAGAAGACCCCTTATGGGCGCCGGGCTGGGGGTCTTCAGCTGCTGCTTTGCTGGTCAAAGGCACAAAGGGACATATCGGTGATGGGCGCAGACTCTGAGGTCACACAGCTCTCTGTTAGAACCCTGGATCCTTCACCCAGGAAGTGAAAATCCGTGGGCGAAGGGACCCAAGGGCCTTGACTTTGACGAGGCTCAGCTTCCTTAGCGTTAAAATGAGGCTAAAGCAGGTACCTCCTGAAAATGAAATGCAAAGAAAGGGCTTAGCACGGTAGCTGGTTATGGAGTTAATATTCCATCAGTTTGCCTCTTTTGACTATCAATAGTCCAACTTTAAGAAATCTCTTTCTTGCTGTGCTTTTAACTTTGAGGGATTGAATCATACTAAACAGGAGACAAATACTTCCCTGGAGCCTGGGAAAAAATGATGCCTCCTCCTCCCTCTTCTTCCCTCCTCTTTCTCCTCCTTTTCTTCTTTCCCCTTCTTTTGCTCCTTTTCTTACCTTTCTTTCTTTCCTTCTCCTTAACCTTCTTCTCTTTCTACCAACTGCCTTTGTGTTGGGGATGCAGCTTTTGTCTGCCATGGCCTGAGTTCTCCCATGTTCTAGTAAGTGCAGTGTGAATATGTCCTTCTTTGTCACGAGTGCATTTTCCCCTAGTCCCCTGTCCCTGTGGCCTCCTGGCCTCAGGCCTTCCAGCCCTCCAAGGGAGAGTGTGGCCACAGGGGTGCGAGGCGCAAACCCCAGCAGTCTCATCTTGCTGATCTTGTTTGACCATTTCGGCAATATGTAACAGGCTCTGCTGACCCCCGGGCCCCAGGGCTGGCCCCGCGTCCCCAAGCAATGCATCTCTCAGGCCCCGAGGTCTCCTGTGTCTCAGATCCTTGCACCCTGGGAGTGGCTGTTTGTCCTAGAACCGTGGTGTGGACAGGAAGCAAGAGCTTCCGCAGAAACTGGTGATCAGAAAACTCTTCCCCTAGGAACAACGGGTCCCTTTTCTCTGTGGCCTTTTTATAAATTTTAATCTTCCTCCTTTGATAAACTTCCCTCCTCTCCCGTGACTGAGGGACAAGGACAAACCAGCTACACAAAATATATAAAACCCTTCAAATTGTCACCTTGCCGTAGAAAAGCCCTCGTTCCCTCACTGCGCCCTCACTTGGTAGAGGAGCACGGGGACAGAAAAAGAAATCCGTACTCTAAATTTCCAGATTACACATTGAATTTTTTTTTTTGATTGTTTTTCAGAAAAAAAAATATCAATGCTATAAGAAATTTTGGTAAGTGTCAAAATCTTTCACCTATTTTCCTCCTGCTTGGAATTTTTAGTTTAAAAATGAGTTAATAAAATAGCTTTACCTTTTAGGTATGACGTGTGTTTGAAAGTGTAGACGAAGACAATGCCATTCTCAGCCATCCTCTGGGTTTTGTTTTTCTAAGATGTAAAGATGTTGTATATGCTTGCAAATGATCATACTCCAAGAGGGCAAATGTGGTAACCCCAAGACAGAATTGGACACCCCATGAGAAACAGAATAGTAACTCCACATTGCATGTGTGTGTGTGTATGTGTGTGCACGTATGTGAATGTGTGCATTCATACAAGTCATTCATGGAAGTCATAGCCTTTTAGCCAGGGGAGGGGCAGTGTGGAAAGGGGACATTGTCCCCTCCAAACTCTGGCAAGCAAATGAGAGAACAGACTTCTTACCCTAATGTGTGGCATTGTCCTGTCTGGGGGCATAGTCTCATGCTGTATCCATCCATCGTCCACCCATCCATCCATCCATCCATCATCCACCCATCCATCCATCCATCCATTCATCCATCCATCATTCATCTGTTCATCCATCCACCCATCCATGCACTCAACTAAGAATTATTGGGTAATACTTGGTAATACTTGGCCTATTCCATAAGTGGTTTGTGGGATGTGAAAACAAAACAATGCTTAAGAAATAGCCAAAAAAATGAAACTAAGATGATTGAGTTGCACATTTAAATGTGCCAGACATTATGCTCTGTGAGTTACATGAGATTCTCATTTAATCTTCACAATAACCCCAAAAGGTAAGAAACTTTCTTAACTTCTCCCAGTTAAGAAAGCAAAGACTGGAAGAAGATATTAACTTGTCCAAGTCATAAGGCTGTAAGAGGAATAACTAGAATTCAGTCTCTCATTGTCTAAATCCAAAGCCCGACCTCCTTTTGTTATGTCGTCCTTTTCTGAGGGGTGGGAGAGGAAAGGTGTCAGGTGGTGGCTGTCGGCTGTCAGGGATAAGAGGGGAAGGGAATGGGATGACTTACAGTAGGCACATTGGTTCGGTCATGCTTCTTTCTGAAAAGGGTTTCAAATGTCTTGGCTTAAGTGTGTTTAAACTCAGGTTACAGTGAGATAGCCACGTCAAGATGGCCCAAACAGAAGGTGGAAAGTCACATCTGAAGAAACCCCCTCTGACAGGTAGCATTCAAAAGAACAAAAGTGGAAGAGCTTATCTTTTCAGGAAAACAGTGAGGGCTAGAGAAATTCTGGGAGATATTTACTGAGCCCCTGCAATATACCAGCTAATGTGCTAGAGAGAGAAATGACAGGCTTAATGATTTCATTCATTTATTAATACTTGGCCTAATTCCATAAGTGGTTTATGGAATATGAAAATAAAACAATACTTAAGAAATAGCCAAAAAATAAAAATAAGATAGTGATGGAGTTGTACATTTAAAAAGGAGGCCAAGGCTAAGGAATAACCATAAGACAGAAGCTCAGACCAAACAATTCTGCACAGATGCTCTGATTGGGCTGCATATTTGGCTCTGAGCTTCCTGGTGACCAAAGTAAAAAGGGGAGCAGAATCAGTCATGTGACTTTCCTCATTCAAGAAGAGAAAATAAAGCAGTTCCCTCTGTAGGAAAAGATGAAAAGGTGTTCATACTCTGGTGAGCAGAGTCAGAGATTCCAGCCGCCATATTACCCACGGAATCATCAAAAGAAGGCAGCATGACCATTGATTTGAGTCCACGACAGAATGTGTTTCAAAGGGATGAGAGGGATTTTAAACCACATTACGGTGGCTTAGGTCCTCAGTCCTTACGTATTTGATTTATTTTCACTTTGCAATAAGCATTTTTTAAATTATCAAATTGTTTTAAAGCCCTTGGAAAATGCAGGCTCTTTTTAATAAAAATTTTTAACTCATCTTAAATGACAGTAGCTCTATGGTTGTGCTGGTAGATCAAGGCATTTAATGAGGAATTTTAGCTGCTTAGCATAGTTTCTGGAACATCGTAGGTACTCGATAAAAATTCACTGGGTGAATGAATAGAATATAAACAAGGTGGCTATTGAGCAAGAAGAAACAAAGGGCGGACTTAATAAAATATTGGAAGTTCTTCATTCAAATTCAGGAATAATTGGTCTGAGCTTATGTCCAGCCACTAGACTAAGCTGCCCTTTTCAGCAGCTTTATTCCTTGAGTTTGAACACTCAGACGCTCCTGCCATACTAGGACTTGAAAACATTGGCTAGTTCATTGGTTTTCACATATTTTGACCCAATTCCTTTGATAAAAGCAGATAGCTTTTTAATCAACGTTAAGGCAGAATTATGTATACTAAGATGTGTGTAGTTTAAGAATGCAGTTTGATGAATTTTGATGAGTGGATTACCCCACATAACTGACCACCACCTCAAAGAAGATGGAGAACATTTCCATCACCCCAGAGAGTTCCGTTGGATCTCTTCACAATTAATCTCTCAGCCCTCTCCACAGACAGCCACTGATTGAGCTGGTGAGTTTTTCATCTGTTTTTCATGTTGTTCCTAAGGTTAAGAGATAGGTAGAATAGAAGGCTTAACGTTTTGAGGCTACTCATGAAATCTCACGTCCTTATTTTAGCTATGAGTAAACTGAGGCAGGCAGGCTTGTCTTAGGCTAGTCAATAGTTGAGCTGATAGAATTATTCAGGTCTCAAGGGCCGGAGATCTTTCCACTATATGTACTACCCGAGCAATTCAGTTGTGATGATGGGCTTTTGGGAGGGGACTTGGCTGGGAGGTGACATATATTTCATTGAAGTTAAAAATTGAAGTGGTGGTGGAAATTATTCAGAATTGTCCTCTGAATTATTAAGAAAATGATACCCTTAAATAAATGTTTGAAAGAAATGAGTTTTGTTGGGAATGATACCTCATAGCCACTTCTCAGAAGTCCGAAGAGAAAAGCGAATTAAGAGATACCCTTCGAGCAGTTGGGAGGGGAAAAAAAACACAGAGTTCCTAACAAATATCTCACCAATCCAATTATAAAATTCAAATCAAGGAGAGAAAAATACAGTATCAAATATAATGCAAGTTTTCTTTCCCATTGAAATCACAGCCTGCCTCTTATTGTCCGGTGCCCAAGGGGATTTCAGAGTCAGCTTTTATGGGAGATGGGGGGAAATGACATGTAAATCAAAGTGAAATAATCAAATTTTTCTGGTGGAAATAACTTCAGTTGTTTGATGTAATTTTGACATTCAGCATAATTTCAGCATCAACACTGACGTTAGGGGATCAGGGTGTTTTTGTGAGATTTGTGTAGTGAGAATTTACCAATTGGGAAAATCTAACTTAGACATTGAATGCAATGTAGCCTTTTGTATTTTGGGGTAAAATAAAGACTTCTACTAGATTCACTGCCAATAGAAAGGCAGAACAGACCTGTTTCCTGTGGTAGCACATTGACAAGTGTCTTCCCCAGAATTTATGTCCACACAGAACCTCAGAATGTATGTGACTTTATTTGGAAATAGGGTCGTTGCAGATGTACTTAGTAAGATGAGGTCACACTGGATTAAGATGGGCCCTAAACCCAGTGACTGGTGTCCTTATAAGAAAAAGAGAGAAGATAAAGACAGAGAAAAGAAGGCTGTGAGGATTGAGTCAGAAACCAGTGTGTTACAGATATAAAGCAAAAACAGCAAGGATTGCTACTCACCACCAGACACTAGGACGGATGCACGGGGTAGTTTCTTAGAGGGATCACGGCCTGCTGACACCTTGATTAGGATTTCTGGCCTCCAAAACTGGGAGAGAATATATTTCTGTTGTATTAAGGGCAGCCTTTATGGAAGCCCTAGGAGACCAATGCACTGGTGTTGGGTCAGACTCTTCCTGCTTAGAGAAACAAGAGCCAGCCCACGATCAGGGAGCAGTAACACCAAGAAAAAAAGGAGGTGAATTATCCCTAATAGAGAAGCTGGGTTTGGAGTATTTTGAATCAGCAGTGGAAATTCTCCCAGACACCCTCCGAGATGGTCTAGCTGCACATCCCCTCCAGTGAGTGAGAGGCAGAAGCTTGGGCGAATCCTAAAGCTTCCAGCAGGAAACCAGTCTGCATCTCTACTGGTGTTTGTTCTACTTTGCTAGTGAAAAACCGTGAGATGCCGACACAGAGCACTTCTGCCAGAGGTGAGTTCCAAAGTGCATCCCAGAAAGTGTGCTCAGAGCACTGGAGAGGTTGAGTGGAGGCTCCTTTGGGTCCCTTTTCTGCCTGGAGCCACCCAGCCTCTAGGGGAGACTAGTCAGGTTCATAATCTCTAGCCCTGTGTGAAGAAACAGTGGTTTAGAGTGAATCGGGAGGAGGATGTCTGGGGCAGGGACATTTGCATGACAAACAGCTATGGGATATGACATGTAGTGTCTGCCTTTCCACAGATAGAGGTCTTGTTAAGACTCTTCTCCAGATTCTTATAACCTGGAAGACTACCGTGCAGATAGATGTTGGTCTAATCCCAAAGGGCATATACCACCTGGTAGATTACACCATTCCATGAAGAAAAGTCTGCAACTGAGAGATGTTGGAAGGGCCGTGATCCCTCTGGAGATTCTAGGATAAAATCTATTCCTTGCCTCTTCCAGCTCTGGTTGCTGTTGGCATCTCTTGACTTATGGCCACATCTCTCTCTGTTCTGTCTTTGTGTCACCTCCTCTGTGTGTCTGTCTTTAAACTCCCTCTGCCTCCCTCTCATAAGGATACACATGATTGCATTTAGGGCCAACCTGAGTAATCTGGGACAAACTCCTCAAGATCTTTAACTGAATCATGTCTTTTGCCATGTAAGGTACTGTTCACAGATAGTGGGAATTACGGTGTGGGCATATCTTTTGGGGGAGTGTCTTAGTCCGTTGAGGCTGCTATAACAAAATAACGCAAACTGGGTGGCTTATAAACAACAGAAATTTATTTCTCACAGTTCTGGAGTTGGGATGTCCACAATCAAGATACTGGCAGATTCGATGTCTGGTGAGGGCCCACTTTTTGGTTCATAGATGATGCCTTCTAGCACCCCACATGGTGGAAGGGACAGAGCAGATCTCTGGGGGTTCATTTGTAAGGCCTAATCCCATCCATGGGGACTCCATCCTCATGACCTAATCACCCCCAGATCCGCACTAATGCCCGTATATTGGTGATTAGGTTTGAACATACGTATTTTAGGGAGACACAAACATTCAGACCCTAGCAGGGAGCCACCATTCAGCCCACTAGAGCTTCCACGCCACGTGGTTTTGCAGTGCCTCACCTTCAGCAGGTGGAGTCGCCTTTGAGAGTGCACACATTTCTGCTCACCTCTTGCACAGCTGCCACCTTGCCGTGAGGTGAATCTGTCCCAGGTGGTGTCTGCTCCTTCCTTCTGTGATGAGAATGAGATCCACGAGGAAAAGACTCAGCCTGACTTGCAGCCTGGAACAGAGCTGATGTAGCCAAGTCACCAACAACAGCACCGCTCTGAATGCTTGTTACTGTGGTCCACAGAGGTCTGGGGGCTGCCTGTTACTGCAGCAAAGGCTGACTAATACAATGGAGACGGACAATTGGCTGCAAGTTGGCTCTGTAATACCTCTGTGCCTTTGAGCATGACGATCCCCCTGAAATGCCTGTGCTACCTGATCTACTTGGCAAGTACTTCCTACTCTTCTTCCTCTAAAAAGACTCTTATAATCCAGATAGAAGGTATGGAAGTATGTTCTCACAATTCCTCGTCCACACATCTACCTTGCCCACTGGACTATCCTCAGAGTCAGGGATGGTGCTGAAGTCTGTGTACACTCTACACCTAAGGAAAGGATTTATAAATGGACAGATAAAAAATGGAATGAGCAAATTCTGGAGTGTCCCTAATGTCTAAAGGCTGTAAGAGAAGAAAACACTTTTGTACTGGGCTGGGATAGCATGGTGGTTGCCAGACAGAATGGATTTGAAGCCCTGTTCTTTTACTAACCAGGCATGTGAACTTGAGCTATTACCTAACCCGTTTCTGTCCCCATCTGCAAAATGGGCTACTAATAGCCCCTGCTCACAGGGCTGGCGTGAGCTGTAAATGAGTAAGCATGTGGCACAGTGGCAGGCGCCAGGTGAGTGCTATCTAAGCTAAGGATTGGCAAACTGTAGCCCACGGGCCAAGGCTAGCCCGCAGCCTGGGTGTGTATGGCTGCAAGCTAAGAATGGCTTTTGCGTTTTTAAATTGTCGAAAACAAATTTCTCAAAAGGATGTTATTTCATGACACATATAGATTATATGAAATTCAAATTCTCTTGTTCATAAGTAAAGTGTTATTGAAATCAGCCACATCTTCTCATTGACACATTCTCTGTGGCTGCTTCCGTGCTACGATGGCAGAGTTTAGTTCTGAGGGAGACCATATGTGGCCTGAAAACCCTGTAACATTTACTCTTTGGCCTTCTATGGATAAAATTTGCTGCCTCCTGATCTAAATTATTACAGTCTACAGTCTTATTTAGTGAATGTGCCCAAGTCCTGGAGCACCTCCATCGCCCAGTCTAATGGTAATCTCTGGTGATTTCATCTGGTAACAGGGACAACAGGGAATGGAGACTCACACCTTGTCCATCTCCCCTTCCTGTGTTTTGGTCATCTTTGTCCATCCTTCCTTACTCTCCAAGTGGTGTCTTTAAAATAAATGAGTCACTAGGAAACACAAAAAAATAAACAGATGAGCAAAGAATAACAGGACACAGGGGTGACACATTCACTGTGGTCGAAGCTTTCTCTGATTTACTGATTTTTCCTTCTTAATTATCTCTTCCAAGTAATTAATTAACCATTCAGTAATTCAAGAGCATGTACTTATTGAGAGTGTTCATTATATGCCAAGGATTATACCAGGCTGAAAAAGTGACCAGGATGGACCCAGTGGTCTAGACATCACCAAACTCCTGGTCTCAGGGCCAATGCAGGCCCATAAGAGGCCTTCGGGGTAAATTAGATAAAAGCACCCCTTCTTCTTGGTGAAGTGTGTGGCTTAGCAAATGTAATGAGAGCTGGATATAAGCCCACCTTATTTCCTAGGCCAGTGACCTTGTGCAGTGCACAACCAGCACAACTGTACATGGTAGCACTGCTGAGTCTGCTAGGTGGCACAAATAGCTAACAAGGGTAGGGGAGGCATGGAGTCAGGCAAGTTGAGGGGTGCACATGGCAGCATCTGATCCACCCTGGTCACAGTTGGGGTGTCTTCTAAGGGTAGACCAGTACCTGCAGCAGTAAAAATAGTCTTACAATAAGCCTTTTTTTTCCCTTTTCTGTGTTGTTGTTTGTTTTAAACATGAGGATTCAGAGGCATAGAGAGGTCAATTAATCCTTTGCCAGTTTCTGAAACTTCCTTTGTAAAGAAGACTGAGAATTTATGTGCCACCATTTAGGCCTTTTCAATACAGACACTGGCATTGCACTTTGGTGGAGGCGCTAAATGACTTAAGAGAGTTGGGAGATGGAGGAAAGATGTTTTTATTATCATTATTATTCAGAAGCTTTTATTTGATCATATAAATCGTTACACTCACTTAAGTTTCCGCCTCAACCAAGACCAAGAATTACATCAACCCATATTCTCAGGCCCACTGCTATTGTATAGAACCTTAAATTGTAACTTGCAAGGAAAAAATAATACTAATCAGAGGGATTTATCATGATTGGATGATCAGATTCTGGAAAATCACAACACCCTTTGCTGCAGAGATAGATTTGCATATCAAAACAACACTGGGTGTCACGGGTAAGATCTGTGTTTATTTTCACGGCCCCATCATTTATTAAATGCGCTTGCAGTTGAAGCATCTCTAGACCTTCCCATCTGCATTTTTAAGAGAAGAGCCTTCTTGGGTGAACCCCCTCCTCTGAAAACTAAATCCATGTGGAACTCTCGAGCGACAGAGGAGGAGGCAGATATGCGAGGTTTGTTATATAATACCACAGTGAGAAACCACTCTGTTAATAAAACTCAGGGAATTTCTAGTAGCAGCTGTGATAACAGAATCTGAGGAGGGCCACGCAGCAGGGTAAGAAAGTACAGTGAAAGAATTTAGGTTCTATCTTTGAAACTCACTGCGTACGACAGTTCTAAGCCTGCTAATTATGTAAGTCAATGCCAGCAAGCTCCACCCTGCTCGGCAATGAGAGCTGTCTGGGCTTTCTTGAGTCCTGTATTTGCCGTGATATCATAGGGAATCTTCCCAAATGACCCTTTTCCAAAATGTAGCCCAACTCCTCTCTGGAATTCCCTAGTCTCCTTCCTTGCTTTATTTTCTTCTATGAGGACTTATAACCATCTGCCATGATGGATATAGTCGTTAGCTGTTGCTACGTAACAAATACCCCAACTCTTAGTGGCTTTAAAACAACATTATTGCCTTATAGTTTTTGTGGGTCAGGAACTCAGGTGTGGCTTAGCTAGATCCTCTAGCTGAGTCTCTCGCAAGGCTGCAAGAAAGAGGGTGGCCAGGGCTGTGGTTATCTCAGGGGTCAACCAAGGAAGGATCTAGCATGAATCATCAGGAGTCATTTTAAAAGCCACCCATCAAGCCATTTATTTTCCGTATTTATTTGCATATAGTCTCCATCCTGCTAAAATAGAAACTCCATAAAGGCAGAGATTTTTCTGGTTTGTCCATCACTATGTCCCTGGTGTCCAGAACTGAGCTTGACACATGGTAGGTGGTTAAATGTTTGTTGAATGAATGGACCAACACACAGACTGCTTGTGCTCCTTGAAGATGTCCTATGCCCGATTTCTTTCTTTTCCTTCTTCAAGGTAAAGGAACCTGGAGAATTTTGAGTGCCAAAAGGCTGAGATAGGGTAAAAACTAGGAGAGAAAGGAGTCATCTTTATAGTTTTAGCAGACAGAAGAATGGCTCTCCAAAACGTCCCTGCACTGATCTCTGGAACCCATGAATATGTTACTTTGCATCGCAAAAAGGGAGTGTGGCATAAGAAGAAATATGTATTATTTGGTCTCTGACCCTGGGTCCTGGCAGCAGAGCTTCTAAACCCTTGGAATTTCCTGAGTAATAGGGGTAAGAGGAACATCTTTTGCTATTTAAAAATCCCCATTCAACCATAGCTGAGTTTATTCGAATGAGATGACTCTTGGGGAGTGGAGGATGGTTGCCCAGGAACCCACCGTGTGAGCCCCACTGCCTGACCTCCGGGCAGAGGAGGAGAACTAGTGACTGAGGTCAATCACCAGTGGCCAGGGATTTCATCAGTCATGCCTGGAATCTCCATAAAACTGTAAACTACTGAGTTTGGAGAGTTTCTAGGCTGGTGAAGACATCAGGCTGCTGGGAGGGGTGTGTGTCCAGAGAGGGAATGGAAGCTCCACAGCCCCCTTCACCACACCTTTCCCTGTGCATCCCTTCCATGTGGCTGTTCCTGAGTGGTACCATTTATAATAAACTGGTAAGTGTAAGTAAACGTTTCTCTGAATTTTGTGAGCTGTTCTAGCAAATTGTAGAACACAAGGAGGGGGTCTTGGAGACCCCCAATATATAGCTAGTTGGTCAGAAGTATAGGAGGCCTGGACTTGTGATTGGTGTCTGCAGTGGGGACAGTGTCCTGGGACTGAGCTCTTAACCTTCGGGGTCTGCACTAACTCCAGGAAGTTAGTGGGACACCCAGTCAGTGTCTGCTGTGAGTAGGAGAAAGGGTTGGTGTGGGGAAGACTCCTAACCCTAACCCTAACCATTGGGTGTCAGAAGTGTTGTGTGAGCATAGCATAGAAATATCATTTTTCTTTCTTAGGGACTTTGCAGATGTGAATGAGATTATAGACCTGGAGGTGAGAGATCATCTTGGATTATCTAATGAGGGTGGTGGGATCTGATCACATGTGTCCTTAAAAGTGGAGAACCTCTCCTGGATGTTGTCTGAGAGATGGAAACTTGAGAAGGATTTGATGCCCTGTGACTGATTCTGGGATATAGGAGGCTGTGTCCGAGGAAAGGGGAGAGGCTTCCAGGCATTGAGAGCCACTCCTGCTGACAGCCAGCAAGGAAACAGGAACCTCAGTCCTACAACTGCACAAAACTGAACTCCAGCAACAATCTGAAAGATCAAAACCACTTCTCCACCCGCTCCCTACACGCCTCCAGAAAGGAGCACAGCTTGCTAACACCTTAGTTTTAGTTTGGTGAAACCAATATAGGACTTCTGACCTCCAGAACTGTAATTTAAATAAGTATAATAAATCAATGGGGTTTTCTTAGCGACTGAGTTTGTGGTCATTTGTTATGGCAGCAAAAGAAAACCAATACAACTGTGGTCAACAGCTCTGGATTCCTGGCTAGGCCGAGCATCACAGAGGGCTTTGGAAATAGCAGTGGAGAGATTTTGCATTTGCTGTCACCATGGAAATGACCCAAGGATCATAAGTTCTGGGTGTTTTGAAAAAACCTGATTTTCAGGGAAATCTTGGTAGAACCAGGGATTGTGGACCTCAGGAAAGAACATTCCACTTTTATTAATACACATCCACAAAGGATTAGAGACTCAGGGTCAGATCTTTGCTCTTGATAAGGCTTTGGCAGAGGAACAGGTCTTTCCCCAAAACTTGTTTTCTTAGGAAGTATTGATGTCCTCCTTCCAGGCCAACACAAAGCAAAGGCTGCCATGAGAAATACGAGTAACGCAAACTGAGTTGGCTGTTGTTAGATCCACCCTTTTTTTGTATCTTTAACTAATCTTCTTCTCGAGGTATAACAGCTCAGATCAATGGATTTCCATGTAAGCAGCAGGTACCTCAAGATACAGACCACGACCAGCTGTGCAGACCCCCAGACCCCTCCCAATCACCCATCCCCCACTGCGATCTCTGTCTTCTAACCTCACAGAGTAATTTTGCCAGTTTTTGTATTTTATATAAATGGACGCACACAGAATGTTCTCTTTGGTGTCTGGTCTCTTTCACTCATCAGTAGGTTTGTGGGATTCGTTGCCTGTTGCATGTAGCATGTAGCAATAAATGGCTTACCCGTCTTGCTGAACAGCAATTGTATGAATAGACCACAGTTTACTTAACCTTTGTACCACTGATGGACGCTTCAGTGGTTTTTGCTCTGGGGCTATCGTGAATGGTGCTGCTTTGAAGTTTCTATATATGTCTTTTGGTGAACATGCTATTTATGCATTTCTGTTGGGTTCAAACCTGGGGCAGGGGGATTCCTGGGTCAAAAGCATCCTTACTTTCTTTTGCTAGATACAGGGAAAGAAAGGCTGGGACAAGGGTGAGGTGAGAAAAGTGAATTGTGCAAATGCAGGATCAGATGCTATCTTTATTTCAAATCCTGATACCCTTCTCATCATAGATTGTTTTGCATTCATTTAGGTTTTCTTGTATTGATTATAATTTTGATTTTTTTTGGTGTTCTCCTAAATTTTGCACCCAAAGTGGATGGCTCACTCACTTCATCCTAATCCCAGCCCTGGGCAGGTCTAATCAATGCCTCTATGTCTACATACTTCATGCCTGATCCAACAGGTGCATCTGGGCTGCGTCGGCAGGAGCCCACTGCTAGGTACCCAGTCCTCAAAGCACATGCCCGTACCTGCTGTAGCTCTTGGGAGCACTTTGTTTTATTTTCAAATAGATTCTTTTTAGTTACAGAGAATTTTGCGATGCAGTCTGAGATTTTTTGGCTTGGAGGAAAATATTCTGAGTTTGACGTTTAATTAATTAATTAATCACTTGGAGTGGGGCCTTTCAGGCCCTCGTTCTGGGTTCCAGCTACGCTGAAAAGGAAGTGCAGAGGATGCGTGTGTGTATGAGGGTCTGGCTGGGCGGAGGGGCTGTGCTCACAGCCAGAGTAGGTCCAAATGCTCTTCTCTAAACATCCCCTTTTTCTCCATTTCTGTAACAGGAAGAGATTTCCAATAACCCATTTCCTATCTCTCTATCCCAAGGCTTACACAAGCAGGTATTAGCCTGATATGAGGAGACTATTCAGGGCTCAGTGTATTGGATTTAGGTAAGCAAATCCACTCAAGAAAAATTGTTAATCAGTCTGCCTAATTTACTCGTCTAGAGCAGAGCATTTTTTATTTCGTTATGTGCTAGTTGCCGAGGGGCGTTCTGGGCATAGCGGCAGCGTGCCAATCTGGGCTCATTTACGCCTGGGAGGCAGGGGCTGCCAGGGGTTGGAACCTGAGGTTCTGTGGGGGATGTTGGTGATTGATTTCACTAGGGGGAAGTGGGGCAGTGGTATGACAACTTCAGAATTGATGGGGACTCGGGCCTGTAGAGCTGGCTTTCTGCTGCTTCCCTGTGTCCCCCAAAGAAGTGCCCGCACCAAGAATGCAATCAGACTCCGCTCACAGGGAGAGATTGCTGCGTGTGTGTCTGTTCAGCAGACAAAGGGTTCCACCCTCGCATCTACGTTCTGGTTAATTTTACACACCATGCCACTGCATCCCAGTCTCTGGGCTCCTCTCACCGCCTGATTGATCTGGCCTTTGCCCCATTTGTGACACTAATTATGTCTTTGTGTCTGCTCCGCCATGTTGCCTTTCTTTCACGGTCAGGCCTGCCCTGAAAGCAGGTAGCCAGCTCCATGTCACACCGGGCTGGTGGGTCTCAGATAGCCCCATTTTACCCCAAACTACTTGTCCTCCTGTCTCTCCTTCACCTTCCATTCCTGTCCTGTCCAAATTTGGACTATGTGTGACGTGTTTCCATGTATCGATTCTCATCACCATCTTCTCTGATTCTTAACATGATTTCTCCAACTTGCACCTTCGTTATCACAATTTGGACTCTTCATCTGATGACGATGCGATCAAACATCTTCCATAAACCACAGCGTCTGTTTCATCTCCATCTTTCCCCTTGCCGCAGAGCCACTGCTGGGCATGTGACAGCCCGGGACTGGGCTCTGGTCAGTGAGAAACATCAGAACTGTGTCGCCTTCACCTCTTCTGCATCACTGTTTTGTTCTCAGTACAAAACAAGTATATATCTGTATTTCTTAATGATTGTGACTTACAAAATGGAAGTATTTTGTAATCCTTTCCAGTCTTCCCAATGGCTTGGCATATGTTTCTCCAAGTCTTATAGTATATTTATGCGTGTGTATATATATGTGTGTGTGTCTGCGTCTGTGCATATATTTCTATATTCACTTGATCATATATCTGAGATATCTGTTTATGTCAGTACATATAGATCTGTCTCCTTCTTTTTAATGGCTGCAGTGAGTTGCATTGTATGAGTGTATCATAATTTATTTATCCAATTAAAACCAGAGAATCTCAAAGCTCAGCTAGTGCTTGCAGGCAGAGGAATTCCCCCTCCAGCATCTCCACGGGATGCTAGCCCAGCTACAACACAGGTCTTGGGTTTCCTCGGGTACAGAAAGTTCTGATGGATCCCAGTATCCAGGGTGGTGTCTTTATTTCTGTCTCATTGGAAAGCCTGGCTATTCAATCATGATGAAGGGAGAATTCCAGCGGTCCCTGTGTCCAGGACATCTTAAAGATGTGCAGGATGTCAGGCAGATCCCAGGACAACTGCCACGTAGACAATTGGGTTCCCCAATGATTCATCCTTGGTCCTTTTATCTTTTCACTCTATTACTCTCGTCTGCTTCCTTGACTTTTATATCTGCTTTGTATTTGAAATATTCCTGCCTCCTGGGCATCTCCATCTTGCTACATGCAGGTAGACAGTTGGACGAACCATGTTCAAATGCGACTCATCCTTCCTTCGAGCCGGCTCCGACAGTCCTGTCTGGCTGGACCCGCGCGAGATGCTGGCTTCATCCTTGTTGACTTTTCCACCTCTACCTCCCAACATTGCTATGGTGCCTGCCCTCCTCTCCAGGCCTGCCGCCACTGCTGGGTTCTGGCTGTTGCAAGGCCTGTGACCACCCTTGTCTCTTTCCAACCCGCCCAGTGTCACCGTGAGAGAAAGCTCACCTGACAGCGTCTCACACAGACCTGCTCCACCTGGCTCTCATCTCCCGCAGAGCCAAGCACGAGGCCCTTTGTCAGCACAGAACACCATCCACATGCTTGTCGCCTGCCCTGCAAAGGAGTCTAACACTCAGCTGCTCAGGCCATCCCTTTAGCCATGCTGGCTCCCCTCTGGCTCTTCTCCCCATCTCTTTCTTTAAGTCCTGAAAAGATGTTTCCTCCTCTCAGGAGCCTCCCCTGATCATGTAGACTGGATTCGGCTCTTCCCCATTAGGACAGTCTCTGCCTCTGCTGTGGCCCTCCCTCATGCAATGAGGTTGCCTGTCTGCACTCATTCTGCGGATCCCCCAGGGAAATGATCCCCCTTGCTCAGCTTAATATCCCAGCTCTTTTGTGGGAACTGATGCATGGGCACATTCGGTACACACGGATGGATGGGCAGGTGGGTGGATGGACGAGTGGATAAATAGATGGATGGATGGATGAATGGATGGATAGGTGAGTGGGTGGATGGGTGGGTGGATATACAGGTGGATGTGTGAGTGGATGGGTGGATGGGTGGGTGGATAGATGTGTGAGTGGATGGTTGAATGAATAGATGGATGAATGGTTAGGCAAGTGGATGGATGGGTGATTCTGAATAGTTGCCAATGCTACCCTAGTTTCAGGCACCAACAAATGAAGCTGAGAAGTTTGGGATAGCCCATTCCTCCCTTTGGCTTCATGGCACTATGTTCTCTGCCCTGGAAGACCAGCAGGGCAGTAGCAAAGTCTGGAAGGAGAGGTGACCCTTCCTTAGCCTTGTCTAGGGCACCACATCGGAGCCTCTGCTGTGATGTTCCAGGGACTGTTGATCCTCACAATACGACATGGGAAGGCCGACAAAGGAAAGGTAGGCGGACAGCTTTGAGCACTGTGCACGCCAAGCGCACCTCAGCCAGAGCAAAATACAGAATTAGCCCCTTGAAGGCTGCTTATCTGGGACACTGGCTCCTTCAGCCCCTCTAATAATGGTGATAATATTAATAATAAAATAATGCCAGCAGCCTGCGATGTGAGGAGCTTGATCTATGTTCCAGATACCACGTTCGAACTGTTCCAGCACTTTTAATGGGATCCTCAGGGTGACGCTGGGAGTTGCTGTGATGTACTATCACAAGCCTCTCATTTATGCAGGGGACCCTGGGGGCCCCAGAACCTGCCCCAGGTCACTCAGACTCTAGGTGGCAGGGCCAAGCTCCCATCCCAAGCAGTCTCACCCCAGAGCCTGCCCTCACAGCGGCACCCGAAGGGTAAGGGGGTGAGGGAAGAGGACCTAGTATTTCTGGATGCCCAGTGCAAGGTGTGTTTCTCCACGCTGGTCTCCTGCAGTCCTTGCAGCAGGTTTCGTTTTCTTCATTCGCTGGAAGAAGAAGCCAGTTCAGAGGAGGGGTTCCCTGGCTGGCTGGCAAGTGGCAGAGCCCAGCTCTCTCTCTCTGCGCCTGCTCTTCGCAATGAGAATGGGCAGAATGAGTGATCCGCGGTGGCAGCGCCAGGCACACCTCCGCCCCACTTCAGGCCTCCAGGGACAGACTTTTTAAGACCTGAGACTTCTACTTTTCGATTCTAGATGCAAATCCTTCTCCCACTGATTTGTAACCACAGCCGTCTCGGATACACGGATTGACAGGCTGTCTAATTTCCCTGTATCTTCTCGATCCAAGCCTTACAGGGCCTTATTCCCTGTGCAGAAAGATTCTCATTTAAAATGCAGGCTGGGAAGGTTCATCCATATGCAGAGATGAAGGCAGAGCTGTTTACCATCAGGATCGAGCAGGAGAGGGTCTTAGAACCCCCCGAGGTTCCCAATGACTTGGGGTGCTCTGGAGTCCTTGCCACAGATTCCGTCCTCTGAGTCTGAGAACCATTAGGTCCAGGAAGACAGTGAACCATCGTTTTCTCTGCCTTCCCTTCACATTAACCTTTTGCATCTTGGGTAATAAAGTAGGATTTTTCCCCAAAGGGTGTACAAGAATTATTCATATCTTTGGAGTAGATCCAAATGGATAAAAGTTCTTCCTCTTGCTCTTTTCTTCCTTTAAAAAAAATTTCAGAGTTGCCCCAAACAGGGAAAATGCCTGCTTTTAATCATTTCAGTTCTTTTTAATTTATGTTTTAATGGAGTTTAAACGATGCAGTTAAATGTGCAATTCTTCAGTGTGTAAAAATTTCTCAGTAAATTTTGATGTACACATAGACCCCTGCATCCGCCACTCAGATCAAAATGCAAAACATCCCCAGCGCCCAAGAGGGCTCCCTCAGGATGCTGTCCGGGAGATGCCTCCCCCAAACAACCACTGTTCTGACTTCTGTCGGCACAGATTAGTTTCATCTGGCATTGAACTTCTCAAAAGTGGAGTCTCGCAGGATATACAGTTTTTGTGCCAGTCCATCATTAGAGACGTGTTCTCAGCATCGAAACCTGGAGGTTCTGTAACCAAATGGCCCGCAGTTAAAAGGTCTTTGTGAAAACATATGAAACAGTGTCCGGGGGGAGATTTTCACAGATGTTCTTTGCTAAAAGGAGAGGAACTTTAAACCTCCCCCTCAACTGCCAAGTGTAAACTCCTGGATTAATCTGTACCAAATCCAGGCAGTATATTTAGGATACACTGCTTAAATATGTGCACTAATCTACTCAAAATACACTTGGTGGGAGGTGCAGAGGGTCCTCAAAAGAGTCAGATGACCCTGGAGTGGCTACAAGCACAGGTCTATGTTAAAGCTTGTTTCTCATTTGTGTAGCTCTAGCCCATCCGGGGTACATAGCATATTTTAGGATAGTTAATGATTCTTCTAAGGGATGTTGCAGAGGATAGCTGGTGGTCAAATGAATCTGGGAAGTATTTCATGTTTTATCGCCATCTTGGAGATTTATAGTGCTCATTATAAATTAGCACATTAAAGGCACTGATAAGTCCTGCTGTAAAGAGAGCTATTTAACTTGATTGAATGAGCAATAACCAAACATCATTGTCCACAGAACCCTCTTATGCTGGGGGACCTTTTTCTGTTTCACAGAGCCTCTGTTTCCTATAACCTAGGCACTGAAAGCCAGGGGAAATAAAATCAGTCTTTGGGTGAAAGATTTTTATGTTTATGTTTTAGTTCTGAAAAACACATGGTCTGCATCCTTCTTTGCTTTTCCTGAGATTCTCCAAAAAAATATTTAAATGATCAGTGCACATATTATGTTCACCTTCAAAACTTTTTCAAAAGATGCATATGAAAATAGCCATTTTTTGAAAAAGTTGATTTTATTTGTTTTATAGAAATGTCATGTTTCTTATCCCACAATGAATAATTCTGAATTACAGGGGGAACCACGAATGTTTCTCTCACCCATCGCTGCAGTTCTGCCTCTAAAAATCAAGAGAGATCAGCCCAAAATTGAAGGAGGGGAAGGTCATGGGTGAGCAAGGAAGCGATGGTTATCAGAGAGTCATGCGAGACACTCTATAATCAGGTTTATTATCTCTTCTGACCTTTTCTTTTCCCTGTGCTACATGTTGGTGCAATCAATAAATGCTTCCAAAATTCCTACCCATTATCCACAGTGGTCCAGATTTTCTGTCTGCAAGAATCTTACAGAGTTTCATCAGTTAAAAATCTATCCCATTATTGGATGGATGCTTTATTAGTTTTTCAGCAGAAGTCGTTTCTGCTAATTTGCTAATTCATTCATTGCACTCTGCCAGCCGCCGGCCACCCGTGGCCCGTTTTCAGCTTCTTTCTGTTTGGCCAGACACGGAGTCTGTGCGCTGCTTTTAGTTGTATTAAGTCCTCTGGAGAGAAGGAAGGTTCAGGAGGGACCCGACAGACCTTCCTGCTCAGAGGAGACACACTGCAAGTTTAATGGTGCTTTTAAATCGCCCGATCTAAAAATTTTTAGGAGTTGTTTTTTTTAAAGCCTTTTTCTTACAAAGTTTTGTTGTCTCAGATTGTCAGCTTGTGCTCATGAACTGAATCCGACTGTATTCAACATATAATCAATGCACATTTATAGCACTGTTATGATGTGCTAGGTTCCGAAAGGGATTCTCAGAATGCTGAATCCCAGCTCTGGGGCTCACGGAGCCTTCAGCTTGTTTGGGAAATCAGGACATCCAGGTAAAAAAAAATAACTGGTCATAAAATTATGTAATAGTACACAGGTGACAGAGAGGGAAAGGACAATACTTACTATGTGTCATTCACTGCCCTCACACTAAAAATGTCTTAACGTATTTACTACTTAGACAACCCGAGGAGGTAGGTGTTATTATTTCTGTTTAAAGGTGGGGAGACTGAGGCACAGAGAGGTTAAAACACTTGCCCAGGGTCATCCAGCTAGTCAGTGGCAGAGGTGGGCTTTGAACACAGGCTTTGAAGAGGAGATCGCTGTTCCTGGAGGACCTGGCTTTTATTGAGTGTCTGCTATATACCAGCTAAATTCTTTCGCGTGTCCTGGGGTTCATTTTCATAAAAGCCTAACCAGAAGTATGATATCCACTTTTATGGACAATAAATCGAGGCTCAGGAAAGCCAAGCAACTGCCCGGGGTCAAAGAACTTATCTCGGCAGATCCTAAGATGCAAATCTACATCGACTTGATTGGAAATCCTGTTCAACTACACCACGCATGCTGCCCCTGGCAGGTCGGAGCTCCACGTCCTTTCTCTGCTTAAGTAGCTTTTCATAAAAACACATTCACACACATGCACCCATGCACACGTGCAAGCACACGCACACATACACGCCTCTCTTCCCTGGCCACCAGCTGCTCAGTTTGCTCCAGCTGTAGTGTTAGGATGGTGCCACAAAGGGACCAGGGTGAGTAGCTCCCAGACTGGCACCTCCGTGATAAGTTAGCCCAAAGCCGGAGCGACCAGGGATGTCATAACTCTACCTTCACTGCAGACACGCGGCCCAGGCTGCCGCCTGGAATATGCCCTGGGAATTTTGCGAGGAAGACTGGCTTCCATAGCCCTTGTACAGAAGGGACCCAGAGCAGGGACCACGAGCTCCGACCAGCGAACCTGGGTGATGCTTGGTGACAACTCGGCCCAGGAATTGCCCAGTGGACATGTGTGTGGCCAGAAAGGCTGAGTCACCTCTGAGGTCGTCCACAAACATCCTGGCTCCACTCCTTTCTCAGCTGCCGTGGGCCTGGGTCACTGGAGTGCTCTGGCTCCTGGGTGGGGAGAAGCGAGAGCACATTTGACAGGAGAAAGCGGTTGAGGGCCCCACATTGGGAGGCACCAGTTGCCCAGTAAGGAGGGCACTTGCTTGGGTCTCTGGGGACTGGGACTCCCACCTTGGCCGTGCTGCTTGCTTGATAAGTGACTGTGGGAAGGTCCCTTAACCTTCATTGCCCCCCAGGTGGAAAAATGAAGGACATCAATGCACCCCATAGAAGGGTGCTGGGCCCTCAGTGAGAGTGTGAATAGGGGCTGCCGGGGGATCCCTAGGGCCTGCTAGTTGCTGCTTCTGGCTTGAGCCTTCTCATAACCCCTCCCCCACTCTCTGTGTCCATCCCTGGCACTGCTGGTGTTTGTCAAGACAGCCACTGTCCCATGAAGGGTTACTCAGCCACCTGGGAGTCAGTCAGGAGAGGCCACAGCAGGCAGAGATGATGGTGCCACTCTGCTTGTCTAACAACATTGCCACCACATGGCTCTTAGGATGGAGACTTGGTTCCTTCCCTGAGACCTTCCCGCTTGTCCAGCCCCAACGCCTGCCGGGCTCTGGGCTCTGCCCGTCTCTGTCTACACCAGCCAGCCTGCCCTTCTTTGAGTTCTGTGAACTGGTAACCTCCCTCTTCTAGGAGGATCTTTGCATCTGCTGTTAGTTACCTCTGCTAGAACAGAGAAAAACATTTATTTTCATTCTCACTTGTCACTTCCCCAGAGAAGCCTCATGACCTGGTCACTCCTGCCCACTGTAGGCTCTCATAAGTCCGAGCACCTCTTCCTCTTCGCCTTAGTGTTAATTTAATGTTGCTCCCCCACCGGCGTGTCGGCTGCGTGCCGGCAGGGATGGTGGCCTCGTCCCTCCCCTTTCCTTCCCTTTCCTCTCTTCCTTCCTCTCTCGTTGTTTTCTTTCCTTTCCTGTCCTGTTCTTCCTCTTCCCACCACTGTGTCCCTGTTTCTTTGCACAATGTTTGTTAAGTGATGGAAGGAAGGAAAGAAGGAAGGCAGGACAGGATAGTGCACACCCCATGGGGTCTGGCATCCGCTGTGAGAAGCTAACAGCCCGTCTTCATGGACCCCTCACTCGCTGCACAGCGAGAGGCAGCTCTGCCCGGCGGGATGCTGGGAGCCTGGTGATTACCTCCTGCAGCCACTAGCTCATCCTGCGGCAGGGCCATGCTGTGAGCATGCTCCATGCTTCGCTGCCGCGTGGCAAGGAGCACAGGAAGTTTGATGGCGCGTGGGAAGGGGCAGGTGGTGATGGAGGTGATGAACTCTTCATTCCGTAATGGACTGGAGACTTCCCCATCAGATTGCGCTCCCTCTTATCAAGCAGGAAGCTGGCAGGCTGTGTTTTAATCAATTGATAGCATCACTTGGCATCCAGCAGCCAGCTCAGGTTTTGTAAAAGACCAGGTCGTTGATTTTCCAATCTCTCCACCCTTGCAGAGATTGCAGGTTGGGGGCAGAAGGCGGCGGCAAGGCTCCTCCTGGAAAGTTGGAGAGGCGCCAGAGCTCTGCGCTCCGTACTTCCCCAGCAGAAGGAAATGAACCCCCAGAGAGGGGGAGAAAAAAGAGAAGAAGGAAAGTGCCAAGAACGTTTTGAGGGAAATGAAACTGTCATATGATTGTGGTCTTCCCTTATTGGGAGGATGAGCTGTTAGCAACCAGGATGAGTCCTGCTCAAAACTGAAGTCAATTGAGTCTCTTTAACAGGGATCTTGTCCGTCTCTCCAGCCCTCTGCAGTTACAAACACTTTTCACATCTCTTTTTCTTTTCAAGGCCAGCCCCCTGCAGGCCCCATCCCATGACCCAGCAAATTCCGCTTTCACCATCCATCCTCTGTCCTCAGTCTCTCTCGGTTCCAGGCTGACTTCCAGTCTTATGTAGGAATAATTTTCCCAAAGTCTGAGCAGGTCATGCCCTGCTTGGATGGTGGCCTTTCTTAAGTGCTTTTGAGGTGGCGCCTTCATGTGACTGTCTTTCCTACCCAGATGGAGGGTTCTGAAGGTGGTCTTTTTCACCATTCTAGTGCCAGGGCTATCATTTAGTCTGGGATGCAGAAGGAATTCAGAGCATGTTTATGAATAAATGAATACATGGATGGGTAGATGGACAGATGGATGGAGGTACCTATGGCTGGATAGATGGGTGGATGGATGGATGGATGGATGATGGTCAGATGAATGGAGGTACCAATGAGGGATGGATGGATGGATGGTCAGATGAATGGAGGTACCAATGATGGATGAATGAATGGATGGAAGGGTGGATGGATGGGTCAGATGGATGGAGGTACCAATGGATGGATGGATGGATGGATGATGAATGGATGTGAAAGTAGTAGATAGATGGATTGATACATGTGATTGCTAGGGGTGAGGAGAGGTAAAGCCTGGGGGATGTGCTTAAATGGGGCAGTGTACAAGTCGCCAAGAACCAAACTCTAGAGTCAGATTGGCAAGGTTTGTGGCCTGGTGCCTTTGCAAAAATCATTCGCTTGCTCTAGGCTAGCTTTTCTCATCTACAAAATGGGATTTTAGCAGTGCCTCGTTCAGAGAGTAATTGTGAAGAATGGACGACATAAGCTATGGAGTGTGATTGGCACCAGACCTGGCATGTGAGAAAAGCTCAGGAACTCGGGGTGATGTTCACAGTGGCAATGAAGGGAGGGAGGAGAAGCAGGTGGAAGTGTAGCACCATGGTGAAGAGCATGTGTGAGGTCTACATTGGCTCAGAGTCCTTCCAAATCCCCCCTGCCTGTGTAGCTCTGCCTGGCACCCTGAAAGTGCCCCCATCTGCTACGCTTGCTTTGGGGTTCATCTAGCTTGCTCCCACAACCCAATCACTTCATGTCACCCCATCTTGTTAAAAACCCTAAGTCTCCCCAGGTCAGTTCCTGCTCTCAGTATGCTACCTTGCACTTGACATTTCTCATCTTGTTTACTGGGCAGAGTCGATGGACAGTAAAAAAATCAACACACACAAAGCACAATTTTCATGCAGACAACATTCAGTGAGGCTGCTCCTGGTCAGGCAGATCTCCTCTAAGTGGTGGCTCAGGGACTCCAGAGAGTGACTCTGCCATTTTCCTAGATCCCCACCCTCCTCTGTGTTTAGATAACAGACGTAGAAAGAAAAGGAAAAGAATCAAGTGGGAAACTTTTATGGCCCAGGCTGGAAGTGGCATCAGCTACTTCACTCATATTGTATTGACCAAAACCAAGTCACATGGTCCTATCTGAACTGCAAGAGATTCTGGGAAAGTCAGTCCAGCTGTTTTTCCAGAAGAACAGAGAATGGGGTTTGATGAACACACAGTTGCCTCAGCTACACCCGCCTTCCACATCCATTCCTGGCTGAGATGCAGCCTTGGGTTCCTGGTACTCTGACCCCATAGCTCCGGGCCAGCTCTGTCCAATTCCAGCTCTGTCCCTGGCATCTGAGCTCCCACCACAGACAGAGCTACCGCTCTCCAACCCTCCTACCCTCTCCCCATAATGAAAACTGATGGAACATCTGAATGTCAGGTGCACAACATGGAACACCACTTGGATGCTGGGATGTCTGGCTGGAAATGTCTTGGGGCAGCTTATCTCCTGTGTACTGATGTCCATCCCCTGGATCTGTGGCTTGGAGGAGGACCTCTTCCTTCCTCCTTTCTCCTTCCTCCCTTGCTTGGCCTCATCTGGGTCATACCAGTTTGTGCTTGGAGTTGGCTTTTTTTTATTTTAAAATCCAAACCAATTAAAAATGTATTTTGTAAAAGAATGAAAAAAAAATTGTCTCTCACCTCAGCTGAGAATTCTGTCTGCCCAATTTCAGCTGGAAAAGAATTGAAACCGACAACATGTTACTAATTGGGGAATTTGAGCAGTCCCTTCTGTGTGGCATGGGTTTTCAACAGACTAGCTCCGGCGTGTGGATACTCACAAGTTTACCGTGTCTGGGAGAGAGGTTCTGAGAGGTGGTATCTCTGAAAGACTGAGCAATGCAGTGAAGGAGTGTTTGGGGACAGGCCGAAGGTTCTATTAATCTTACACCCTAGATGGAGCCTAAGCTAAGGGAGAGCAGGACGGGCCTCCATGAAGTCCTCCAATTGCCACCAGCAGCTAATCTCCTAATCTGGTGGCCGTTGAAAACTCGCTGAAATTAGGCTAGGACTGTGGGCACTTGAGCAATAAAGACCTGATTTAAATCCAAGCCCTGTCATTAATTAGCCCTGGGATTTGAGCCAAGTGACAATTTCTCTGACCATCAGTTTTCTCATCTTAATATTAGGTCAACAATGCCGACAAGTTATAGAACTAAATCACTGAGATACAGAACCAGCACAGACCTCAGCACTTGGTCGTCTCTTTCCTTCCTTTCTCTCCTGCAGAGGAAACGCCAAATCCTGCCTAGGGGATCGTGCAGGATGCGTTTTCAAATGCTTACTCCTGTGGTCTATGCAACTGGCTTGCTTCCCCTTCAAACTCAGGCGAGTTGGCTGGGCTCTAGGGAGAGAGGCAAAGGATTCCCACTGTCAGCAGGGAGTTGATCCCAGGCTAGTGCAGCGATTGAAGCCTGCAGTGATGGCCCCTCCCTGACAAATTCCATTCAAGTACAGAACCACAGAAATGGACTAGAGTGCTGAGGCAGGTCTTAAAACTGATGCTTATTCAAAGAGTCAAAGTTAACCATTCACTTGATCGTGTAACTCGTAGCCAGCAAAAAAAAGTATGGTTATTGATGTAATGCATGGGGATGGCGCACTGGTACATTGAAACAGAACACAGGTATGCTGCAGTGGTACACCAGGATGGTATGCACATGTGCTGGGCGATGCACAGGTACGCCAGGATGGTATACACGTGTGATGGGCGATGCACAGGTATGCCAGGATGGTATACACGTGTGCTGGGTGGTGCACAGACACACCAGGATGGTATGCATGTGTGCCAGGTGGTGCACAGGCACACCAGGTTGGTATGCATGTGTGCCGGGTGGTGCACAGGCACACCAGGATGGCATGCAGGTATGCCGGGGTGATACACAGGTACACTAGCATGGTATGCATGTGTGCTGGGTGATACACAGGTACACGAGGATGGTATGCACGTGTGCTGGGTGGTGCACAGGCACACCAGGATGGTATGCAGGTATGCCAGGGTGATACACAGGGACACTAGGATGGTATACATGTGTGCTGGGTGGTACACAGGTACACTAGGATAGTATACATGTGTGCTGTGGCAGTACACAGGGACACGAGGATGGTATGCATGTGTGCTGTGGCGGTACACAGGGACATGAGGATGGTATACAGGTATGCTGAGATCATGCACGAGTACACTAGGATGGTATACAGGTATGCTTGGATGGGACATAGAGACATAGGAATGGTATACAGGTGCATTGGGGTGGTGCACAGGTGCACTAGGATGGTTCCTGGGATAGTGCACAGGGCCACAGGGATGCGGCATTGGGGTGGAACACAGACACACTAGGATAGAACGCTGGAATGGTACATGGAGATGGTACACAGATTTGCTGGGACGATATGCAGGGTGTTGTGCTGAGATAGCGTATCCCACGATTTAATTAAAAAAAAGGCTACGTTGACTCTGGAAGGGGTCCCATGATCACCGTCTAAGACTCACCCCACGGTTTGTTACGTGGCTGGTGATGTTGATTTTGTTCTTCTGTGATGGAGCCCAGCAGCCGTGCTGGAGTTCGGGCTTTGGAGAGAAACTGCCTGGTCTCAAGTTCTCGTCCCACCACCTCTGCCACGTGACCTTGAGCACTTTCCTGAGCTTCCCTAGAGTTCGCCCCACTGTCATCTGTAAAACAGGAAAATAAGAAACCGTCTTTACGGCCTTGTTGTAAAGCATAAACACGGAAATATGCAAAAGGCAAATCTTAAGTCCTCAGTCAAGGCTAGCAGCAATTAGCGTTTGCTGTTATAAATTGTAGCGCAGGAGAGCGGAGGGGACGAGGGCTTGGAAATTTTGACAGACAAAGTTTGAAATTTGAGCTTCACCACTCAGGAGCCCTGAGGTCGTGGGCAAATTGTTCTCTAAGCTTTAATCTTCTTATCTATGAAAGAGGGTGAATAATGCCTAGCTCTGAGTATTTGTTTAGTTCTTTAGTAAGTCACTTCATTCCACAGTGAATTTCAGGCAGCTTGCAAAAACTCATACAATAAATAAGATGCAAATAGATAGCTCAAAGTAAAGGAAAAACCAGGGTAGAATTAGGGAATAAAACCAGTTGCAGGGATATGAAGGAGCCCGGCGCATGTAAAGCAACTATGCCCGTGCTTGCCACGTGGTAGGAACTCAAAACTCCCTCCCCTGCTGTAAACACAAGCTTTCCAGGTAGTTTTCTTAAGCTGGACAAAAATATGACACAAATGACATTTTCTACCCAAGAGAGCCAGGCTCATGAAGGCTGGGCTTCTTCACTCTGGGTTCTTCACAACCCTGATTGGACCGGTCCTATCCTGCTGGGTGACAGAACAGCCACTTTCATTTCTGTGTCCAGCAAATCTGTGCCCATCCCCCAACCTGTGCCTCCAGGTCCTCCGGCTCTTGAAATGCCATCTTTCAGCCACAGCACACAACAGAGGCCCTGGTGGTCATTAAAATGATCCCGTGGCACCTTTTCCCCAAGAAAAGGAGTGTCATTGACAGCTCAGGCCATTGCCAAGTTCAAATTAAAGTAATTACAGCAGTTCCCTCTGTGGGTTCTTTCCACGGTTGCTAGCATCCTTGTTCCCTTCTTGCCCTGGAGTGTTCTGGGGACTTCTGTTGGCTTTGTCAGAAATGCCTGATGTCTGTGAGGTGGGGCTCATCACCTGTGGCAGGTGCAGGTGGCACTTGCTTGACTGTCTGGAGGAAGACACCCAGAAAGACCTTCAAGATAGCCACGGACAATGACATGAATCTCTAAGGCCTCTGTCCTTGGGCCTGCACACATAAGCTCTTGTAGGAAATCACATTTTTAAAAAATGTCAGTGATGGAGACACCAAGGCACAGAGATCACTCTGTTGCCTAAGGTTACCCAGGAAATGGGTGACAGCAGCCTGCCACTGCATAACTCCAGATCTACTCAGTCACTGTCACCTTGTCAGCCTTCTCACCACAGCTGTTTCTGTCCTCCTGCATAACACAGGGACGTACTTTGAACTCCCAGACCCTCCTTTTTACTCTTACAACTATCTTAGGAGTGAATCCTCTTTCCCTCCGATTTTGAAGATGAAGAAACTGAGGGTCAGAGAGGACAAGTACATTTGCCAAGACCATAATGCAAGAAAGGGATAGAGTTGGAAGGCAAATCCAGATCTATGTCCAGGCTCTTACACAATGCACTTCACTCTTTTAAATGTCCATGTACACTTGATTTAATTGTTTTAGCTTTCCATTGCAGAAAATTTCAAACATATGGAAAGTATTGTGTTAGTTGCCTACTGCTGTGGAACAAATCACCCTACGCTTGGCAGCTTAGATTTATTTATCTCACAGTTTCATCTCATTTCTTTTCTCACAGTTTCCACGAGTCAGGAGCCTGGGTATGGCTTACCTGGGTCCCCTGCCCAGGGTCTTGGTTGCAATCAAGGGGATCTCATCTCAGGTTCCAGGTTGTTTTCCAACCTCACATGGTTACGGGCAGAGCTCATTTCCTTCCAGATGAAGGACTCAGGGGGCTTGCTTCATTAAAGCCAAGAAGAGAGAGTCTGTGCTGCCTTGAGTCTCAGAGCCTGGGGGAGCCTGAATTCCCTTTCCAGGGCTCGCTTGATTCAGTGAGGCCCACCTAGGATCATCCCCCTTTAAATTAACCAAAACTGATTAGGGACCTTAATTACACCTGCAAAATCCCTTCCCCTTTACCACGTAGTATAACATCATTACAGGAATAACATCCCATCCCCTGCTCAAGGGGAAGAGATTATCTTAGAATTCTGCCGGCAACAAGCACAACAGACCTTCCCATGCTCATCACGCAGCTTGGAGGATGGCTGCCTTCCTGCCATTCTGGCTTCATTCTCTGGCCCCGCCGAATCACTATGCATTGTTACAGATTTTAAGGTAAAGCTTGTACACAATGGCATGCACAGATCTTAGCTGTCTAATTTTGACAAACAGATGCACCCCACATCGCCAACCCCCTTATGGACATTTAGAATATTTCCATCTCCCCAGGAAGTTCTTTCATGTTTCTTCCTTCTCAGACCCAAGTATATATATATTTGATAATTTTTTTTTTTAAGAAAGCTAATAATTCTAAGAAGTACCTAGGATCATACCATGTAGAATGCAGTCAATTGGTAAGTGTTAGCTTCCTTCCAATTCTTCTAAATTCAAGTCCACCTCTTTTAGGAGATGCCACAAACCCAAAGAGAAGGGACGTGGCTGGATTGCACACAGTCATGGGGAGGAAACTTCCAGAAATGCTTTGGCCAGGATGCCTGGTGAAGCCCTTTGTGGGCACTGCCTTATTCTTGGTGGTGGACAGCATGCTCATCACCCACTACCAGCGCAGTGTCGAGAAAGCACGGTGGGTGCTTTGATCTCTGTTGGACTAATCCACACGTCTCTTATTGCTAGTGTGTGTATTAGAATTAGACGATGCAAATCTCACTCCTTTGCTTTCAGATCTCTCCTGATACAGCCAGGGCTACCCACTCTAGACACGCTTCGGACTGGCGATGAGGAGGCATCTCATCCTTGATTTTGTAACATTAGGATCCCTTCTTCCCTCCAGAAAGAAGGTCTGGGTCATGCCTGGGTTCAGGGCTTTCCTCCCTCACCAGCAAAAAGGAAAAACAAGAGGCAGCTTGGCATCTGAAGGGAAAAAAAAAAAAAACGGTGGGAGGTAGGAGATTGAGAACTCAGACTCCAACTTTGCGATTTGGACCCATTTATTTTCACGTCTGAGCCTCTCTCTGCACGTCTCCCGGCCCAATCTCATCAGGCTTTTATGGGGATCGAATGCAAACGTGCTGTGCTTGGCAGGAAGCACCTGGGCACACACAGGTCCCCTCCACTTGCCTGTGATTTTAGCGTCTCCCTTCACGCGCTCATCTGTCTGTCCCGCCAGCGGGGCGCTCCCTTGGCCCTCTCTCACCACCTGGAATACAGGAGTGATAGAAATACATGGATTAATCAGACATGATTTCTGCCCTGAGCAGGGGAAATAGGCATTTTTTATAAATTGCAGTGGCACAAAGCAGGCAGGGGTCATTTCCCCCAGAGGTAAATACAAAATGCGTTGAGGTTTCTGGTGGGATTGTTTTCTTCTGTGCCATCCAGAGAGATTTAAATGAGGGGGTAGCCCTTGGGCTCTAACTGAAAGACTACAAATAATTCCAGGCCATCGCTCCACCCTCTTCCGTTCCTTCCGCTGCTTCCTCCTGGTTTCTTCCTCTCTCCTACCTTTTTCCTTCTAGAAGATACTCTATCCATTCCCCCCTTCTGTTCCCTCCATCTAATCCCTCTCCCTGGAGAATCCTCATCTCTACAAAATACTAATAAATAAACTCCCTGCGTTGTTGCCCCCTACCTGGATAAATCCCGACCCCTACCCCTGGGCCTGGAGAGGTTATGGGAAGGATCCCACAGAGAGAAACACTGGTGATTTCTCACTTAATTTTCCCAAAGATTTGATTTTTTTTTTAATTTAAAACTCAAAAATGTCATTAAAACCTTCACCGAGATCAACTGTATCTTTAAGTGTAAAATCCATTTTAGTCGGCAGAACTTGAGATACGGTTAAGTACTTATTTTTATTGTCTGTCTGGGCCTGGTTTTTAACTGCAGGTGGAGAATAAATCAATAATGTCATAAAGACACGTTCACCCTGTGCCCTCTCCACAGCCTGTTCTGTAGCGCCCGGGCTCCAGGGAGTGGCTGAGGTCTGTATGCCCTGAATCATCCAGGGCGTAGGAGCTCGGTGGATGTGTCCTTTCTCTCTGTGTTATTTTGTCTTGACATCCACTGGCAAAGGCCATGCATCCCTTTTGCAGATCTCCCTACTCTTTGCAAAGGGAAAACATCCACTGACCATTTGCACCAGGGCCAGAGCACCCATGAGAGGCTGTGATCCTGTCCTCCCTGTTGGAAGAGCCCAGCGGTGGCTCCATTCCTCCAGCACCTGCCCTGCATTGTTAGGAGCAGTGAAGTTCATGGAACAATCATTGTCACGTTCAGTGCCTGTGCTGCCCCCCTTAGATTCCAGCATCCCAACATTGTTCCTGCATTCATCTTGTCGGCATGTAGACATCCAGGTGAAGATGTGCTCGCTCCAGAGCTCTGCTATCGGAAAAGGCACCCCCAAATCTGTGTCCCCTCACTCACTTTTATTTTTCTTCATGACCCTCGTCACACCCTGTAGTGTGTGTTTATTCGCTTACTGCCTGTCCTTCGCAGCAGAATCCAAGCTCCGAAAGGACAGAGTTGTGTTTCGCTCACGCTGGCGGAGAGCCATCGTGGGCCGGGCCTCAGCACGCACCTGTTCAGTCGCTGACTGACGGAGTCTCTCCAGGACTGGAGCTGACACTCCTCGATTGCTTTTTCCACTCCATGGCGAGTTTCTTTTTCCTTTTTTTAACAGCAACATTGAGATATAATTTGTATGCATATCATAAAATTCACCCATTGGAAGTGTGAAGTTTAATGGGTTTTAGTATATTTATAGAGTTGTGCAACCATCACCCCAGTCTAATTTTAGAGCATTTTCACCACCCTAAAAGGAAATCCCATACCCATTAGCAGTCACTCCCCATTTCTTCCCCACCTCCAAGCCCTAGGCAACCACTAATCTACTTCCTGTCTCTATAGATTTGCCTACTCTGGACATTTTATATAAATAGACTCATATATTATGTGTTGTTTGTGTTTGGCTTCCTTCATTTAGTATGGTTTTGAGGTTCATCCATGACTTAGCATGTATTGGTACTTGTTTTTATTGCAGAATAATATTCAATTGCATGGATCTGACGCATTTTGTTTAACCCTCTACCTGTTGATGGACATTTGGGATATTTCTACTTTTTGATTATTATGAAAAACATTTCTGTGAATGAATTCACATACAAGTCTTTGTGTGGACATGTATTTCCATTTCTCTTAGGTAGATTTCAGGGAGTGGAATTGCTGGGTCTCTAATGGCAATTTGTCATTTTATCTGGGTAATATATTTCTTCTGTTCATTATCAGCCTTTGAGCTGCTTGAGGGTTGGCTGGGGATTCTAGTCACCTAAATATTCCTGTAAGACCTGACCCAGATGCTCACATATGGCAGCTCCTTATAACCCATCCTAGAGCAAAGGAAAGAGAGGGAAAGGCAGAAGTCAGGCTGCAGCCAGCACCCACCGAGTTAGGGGAAAGCAAGGGAAGATTGCTGTGGGCTTTTTGCTAACTAGGAAGCTGCACTTTGTCTTGTGTATGAGGGAGAAGGTGTATCTGTATTTAACAATGCCATTTTCTCTAAGCTGTCAATGAGTTTGCTCATATCACCCTTTAGAAGTTTTTTCCTGTAGTAATAAACATAAAGTGCACCCATTATGGAAAATTTGATAATACAGAACAGTAAGGAAGGGAATGGACCACCTGTAATGCATGGTCACTGGACGTGGCAAACCCTATGATATCTGCAAACCTCAGTTTTTTATATCTATAAAGTGGGAAAAAAATAATAGGGTGTGCTGAGAGTTTGGAGTTGAGGATTCTGCCAAGCTCTTCGTGAGGTACTTGGATCTTTTGGATCTATAAGGTAGGGGAAAGGAAGGAAACGTTTGCAGATTGATGGGCAGGGAAACTCTGCCTTAAAACAGGGAAATCTCCTCCTTCTAGCTCACCATCCTGCCCTCAAAGGTACACCTCCTCTCTCAGCAGGCAGGAGCTGGTCAGTGGGAAGGCAGGCCAGGTAGGAAAGTCCAACAATTGTGTGCCTGGAAAACGGCACAGATCTGGTAATTTGTTCAACAACACCTGCGAAAATGATGGTGATGATTAGGGTGGGAGCTGGTGTGATATTAATGAACAAGATGATGATGGTAGCTGTTATTATTGCCCACCTATTATCTTCCAGGCACTAAGCAACATGCTTTATCCATTGATCCATCCATCCATTGATCCATCCATCGATCCATCCATCTCTCTCTCTCTCTTTCTCTCCCCATTCCTACCCCACTCCATCTCTACTCTTCATGGCAACCCCATGACGTAGATACCATCATCTCCATACTACAGATGACGTATCTTGCCCACCTGGTAGCAGACTTGGAGGAAACGCTAGTCTTTGTGATTTCAATCTGTCATCCTTTCCGAGGATGAGTGCCTCTTATTGTGTCAGGATCTTGGGATACAGAAATGGATAAAGGACAGTGATGTGTGGGGATGAAGTATGAGTTCTGGTGCCAGATAGAGCTCTGTCATCCATTCACCTGCTCACCCCTCCATCCACCATTCAGCAGATACGTACCAAGTGCCTTCTGCAGGCCAAGCGACACTGGGCAATGGAATCCTGGCTGTCCTTCCTACAGTGCATTAAGCAAATTACCTACCCTCTTTAAGCCTAGTTATCTCAGCTGGTAAATGGGGAGAATAATAATACCCATTGGGTCCCATTGGGTTGTTGTGAGAATTAAATAAAATGTGCTTAGCACAGCACTTGAGTTAATGTTGGCTGCTGTTGTTACCAGTAATAGTATTTGCATTTGCATTGGAAGACGTGGGCCCTGCCCTTCAAGAACTCATGTGGGCGCTGGCGTGTGGTCCCCTGCTTCCCTAATCCTTTCTCTAGCCCCAGGGCAGTGGGGGGGCCTTGTTGTCATGCTCCCAGCTGCAGCCCTGGGCTCCAGGCCCTCTGAGCTCTCGGGGCCTCAGTCACAAGACCTGCCCTGGACCCACCCACCACCCCTGCCAGGAAAGGGCGGATGGGCGTCCCTCTTGGCAGAGATCCAAGCAAGGCAAGTGTTGGGGTTTAGAGGACAAAGGAAAGGGACATTTCAAGGAAGTTCCTACTTCCTCAGAACCAGTGTTCCTATCTCCCTCACTCACATGATCTATTGGGACATTCTTCACGTTCCAAATGTAAGCACGTCCCCAAAAATGCCCGTGTTGTTCTTGTGATGAAATGTCTTTCTTCACAAATTATTGATGTTGCCTGAGAGCCCGGGGCGGGAGGCGGGATGGGGAGAGGAAGGAGCAGACTGCACGTTTCTAGGCAAAGTGGAGACGAGATATTCATGTCAGTGTCTACTTTTCAAAATTTAAGATAACTTGTGTCTGTAAAATAGGAACAACATGAATTCCTGTTATAAGGGGGTTTGTGGGTTTAAATGAGACCCTGTATGTAAAAGTGCCTGGCTCCGCAATGACTATTTTGTCATGTTGTGACTTATTTTATTTTTATAGTGTTCAGTGAAGTAGATAATTTCATTATCCCCACTTATGGGAGGAGAAACTGAGACCAGAGAGGTAACTTCACTTGCTTAAAGCCACATAGCTAATAGGTGGGAGAAGCGGTCTTCAAATCTAAATCTGTCTGAATTTGGAGCCTATATTTTCAACCACTCACCATTTCTCTGGCATGAGGGTCAGCAAACTTTCTCCATAAAGGGATAGATATTAAATATATTTGGCTCTGTGGTCCAGACAGTCTGTTGCAACCATTCAACTCTGCTATTGTAGCCTGAAAACAGCTGTAGACAATGTAAGTGAATGGTCATGGCTGTGTTCCAATAAAACTTTATTTACAAAAATAGGCAGTAGGCTGGATTGGGCCTTTGGGGCTGTAGTTTGCAACCTCTGCTTTAGAGCAAGGTCTGGGCACCCAAGACACATTATGGGGGCAGGGGACGATAAAAGGAATAAATGCCCATTAGCGTGAAGACAGCTGTAGCCTGTCCAGAACATCTGCTTGTCACAATGGTATCACTCTTTATGTATGTGAAAGATGACTCTTAAAAAGGAAGTGCTAGCCCGTGATGGATTGTAGACAATCACAGAAAACAGGAGGATTAAGTACAAGCGTTTGCCATTAGAAGGGTCTCCTCCATGCAGCCTTCCTGAGCAAGGACAAGAATAGCCTGGGTGATTTATAATGCTCCAAGGAGCACTGGCTTCTCTGGTTTCTTTTCTGCCCCCTGGATTATCTTGTCCTCAGCCACCCCCTTCCTCCAATGCAAAGGATCCAGATCTCTCCAGGCAGGGGGGCCTCATTACCACTGTCTGTACCTCTCTGGCGGGCTCTGCCTGCTCTCAGCGCCAATGCCCCCGGCCTGCCCAGGGTGAGCTGGGGCTGAGCAAGTTGAGGCTGCATTTGCCCTGAGGCAGGAGCACGCTGGGACTGCTCCAGACCTGTTTCTGGGACAGCAGGTGCAGCCGTTCGCTGACACCAAAACACATTCTTGAGGCGAGGGCAGACGGGCCAAGCAAGAGCAGGTCTCCCGCCCTCCTAGGACGTGGCTTCCTCCAGAGGACACATTTGCTGTGAGGACACCCCACGTGCTAATCCTCTCACCCAGGAGATCTAAGCAGGGTCAGCATTTTAGCCGAGGGCTGGACCCAGGCAGGGGCATCCCCCCTAATGCTGTCTGGCCGGCTGGGGCAGCCGTAAATCACACAGGAGAAGGCACTTCTTGGACGCCTGAGCTGCTGGGGACTCCGCGGGTGTCATAAATCAGGCGTTCACCCCGTTTCACCTGCCCCTTCCTGTATGCATGTGCAGGGCCCTCTGCAGCCCGGGAAGAGAGCACGTCGGAAGACATGTTCAGCGGGGCTGGGCACCGGTGGCTGCTGTCTCTTTGTCAACTTATTACCTGAGATTTATGCATGACGCAGCCAGGTCTGCTCGGTGACACATTCTAATTTAATTAAATTTCTGTTGGATTGATGTCTGATCAATCAATAATGTTAATGGTTTTGCAATTTGGAGATTAAAGTATGGTCAAGCCATGGCAACCCCTCAGCATCGTCCATTTACTGGAGAGGATTCTTTGGGAGGAGGTTTGCCTGCCTACATTCCTTCCCCCGCTCTCCTCCTCCCTTCCATATTTAAACACTTATTAAGTGCCTAGGATGTGGAGCTATAACAAGATGTGAATAAGGCTTAGAGCAGTGGTTTGAAATCTGAGCATACATCAGCATTACCTGGGTTGGGGGGGGATTGTTAGGACAGATTGCAGGGCCCCCACCCCAGAGTTTCCAATTCACTAGGTCTAGGGGGAGGCTTGAGAATTAGCATTTCTACCAAGGCCCAGCTGCTGCCGATGCTGTTGGTCTCCAGGGTTCTGCTCTGAGACCCCTGCTCTGCCAATCACTGGCTTAGCGGTTAAGGGCACAAGCTCTGGAATCGCCTTGGTTTGGATCCTCCCAACAAACTGCATGGCTTTGGGCAAGTGGCTTGGTTTCTCTATGCCTCAGTTTCCTAATTGATGGGATCACTGCAAGCAATAAGTGAGATTCTGTAATGCCTGTAAAACTCCCAGCACAGTGCCTGGTATACAATCAGCACTCAATACATGCCGTTGGAGGGCACAGCAGAGGTGCCTACCTCCATGCAGCTTCCCGTCTGGAGGGGTGTTAGGCAGAACATGTGCAAGGATGATAGTGTGATCAAGGCAGTGAGAGGCTGTCATAGGGGTAATTGATCTAATCGGGGAGGTCAGGGAGGATCCCTTGATGAAACGGAGCTGGAATTTGAAGGAAAGAATAAGAAGTTACAAGGGAATGATCAGCTTTGGAACCTCCTTAGGGACTGTTTCAATGGATTGGATCAGCATTTTAAGCCCAACGGGAAGACAGAAGAATATTTCAAACAGGGAAGGCAGCAAGACTGTGTTCTAATGTTGGAAATATCTTTCCAGCTTCAATTTAGGAGAATGGCTGGCAGAGCAGCAGGAGTGGATGTACCAGTAGCAGGGACTGAATTAGCCAGGCCTCCGGAAACCTGACTCCCTCACTGTCCCCTCTCCCAGATTAGTAAAAGCTGCAGGTCTGTGTCCACATGGAACACTGCAGCTATCAATTTGATGGCAGGGGCAGGGGAGAAGGAGCACAGGAGTCATGATGGATCTTAAATCTCCTGTATTCATTTCATGAGATAATTAGTCACCATGGTGTGAAAGGTACCACCTTAGGTGGTCGTCTACGACGCCAAAGGACTTGAACACGTATGTCTTCTCTTAAGGTGTTTGCTCTCTAACATCACACGCATTGTTTATGTGCATAACATTTGCAAATCAGCACATGCATCCAAAGAATGGTTGCTGACAGTTCACTGTGTGGACCGCAACAAGCAGCTGATGGCGCCGATCTGAAGAAGATCCAGATTTTGCCTCTAGGATTTCCCGGTTTAGTGCAAGAGGCTGGCTGTAATTCAAGATTATTATTATTATTAATTATTAGCATTAGTATTATTTTATCCTAGGCCCCCTACCCAAGATGCTTGAATATTTTTTATTGTTCCTTTCAAAACAGACCCCAAAACAATCTTAAAGGATGAAACCTGAAGAACAACATCACTGAGAGTGAGACAGCTTCTTGCTCAGGGTGGCATGAACTGACCTCATTTAAACTCACGAGTCATCCTTCATTCACACAGATTTCAGAGCATGTCACCCTGCAGCCTGCCAGTGCCCCTCGGTTACCTGTGTTAAGGCAGGTGTGAGATGGTGAGTCCAGAGGAATCCCAAACCCCACTGATCCAGAGATCCTGACCGTGCGTCTCATCAGAGATTGTAGAAGCCTCATCTCTATAAGCAAGAAAAACTCTTCATCCTTTTTTATTATATCTTCCAAGAGGAGTGCAAATTTGCTAAGCCCAGGAGATCTGCAAAAAAAAAAAAAAAGAAAAAAATTAATATTTACAAATGTATCAATCATAATCATAACACGAATGATCATTAAGGCTGCCAACATATATTAAGCATTTCCCCCAAGAGAGGTACCACACCAAGCCCTTTATCTGTCTCACTCCATTTATTCGTATAATACCCATTGGAGATAGAACCTATTATAGCTCCCACTTTGCTGAAGAGGAAATCGGAGGTCAGAGAGATTAAGTAATTTGGCCAAGGCCACACAGCTGAAACTGAAACATACACACAGATAGGTTTGATTTAAAAATAATACTACATGTTTCCAAGTATGTTTTTAAGACATTCTGCCATCAATTTTTCATCCAGTTAATGAAAATACAGTTGGCCCTCTGTATGTGCAGTTCTGCTTTCCCGCAGATAGGGAAGGCCAATTGTACCATGCCGTTTTATATAAGGGACTCGAGCGTCAGGGATTTTTGGTGTCCACGGGGGGTCCTGGAACCAATTTCCCATAGATACCCAAGGACAACTGTACTCAAAATGTTGGACTCCCATGAAATGATTGCTAAGGACCTTCTCCCTGGTGGCTGTCAATCCAGTAATCAACATCTTTGGGACTTCTAAAAGTCCTTGATCTTCCTCAAGCCATGGAGGCAACCAGGTCCCAAGCCTTCCTATCCTGTAGTATTTACAGGAAACTTATCTGCAGTAGCTTATTCTAGAATTTGTTGGAAATCAGGGTCAGGTTGAATCTACATTGGGAATCCACCTTGATTCCCAAACAGAAACCTTGAACAGCAGTCCCTGTGGCCCATCGTGTAGTTTGCTTCCTACTGCCAGTTGTTGTAGTATTTGGTGATGTCATTTACCAGGTAGCCAGCAGAGCTGAATTGATTTTGAGCAAAATTTCCAAAGTAGCAGCCTTGGGCTGAGCCTATTTGCAAACAAGTGTTCTTTGGGTCTGCCTGGTGTTTTGAAAAATTCAGAATTCCTTGCTGGCATGTAAAAATCTGGGAAAATCAAAGAGGAAATCATTCAGGGTTCTGGTTTGTCTTAAAAAATTGGAAGGTTGGACATTGGTGTTCTGCATGCCTTTGTGGCCATGCTGGGCTGGGGTGGGCAGTAGCTGTAGTCCCCAGCTCTCTGCTCCCCGCAGAGAGCTGAGTCCTCTCAGCTCCGCACGGCCACATCTGCACAGATGTCACTTTTGTGGTCACCTGTCTTGCTCCGTAGTCATCTGAGTCATTACCCTGAGTGCAAAAGCCTGTGCTCCTACCCCAAAATTAATGCTTCATTTGTTCTTAACAACATGTGCTTGGTTTTTTCCAGCTGTAAGATCTTGGTCCTCAGGGGAGAAGGTGGAAGGAAAGTCCGAGTGGAGAACTTCTGCTTTCTTGCTGTCATCTGTTTGAGTTGCATCATCTGCTCCCGATCCCTTCCTTTTCCTTCTTGCTCCAAACTTAGCTCAAAAAGCCCTTTTTATCGCCCTTAGCCTTTTTGTGCAAGCCTCAGCTCTTTCTAGGGTTTTGTCTCCTAACATTCTTCTTACAGAAGCAATGTCGGTTTGCCTTTGTTTTAGGGTGGGACAGTGCATCACAGAACAACACGCCTGCAAAACAACTAAATTAAAAATAGAGCCACATTTCAGTGTTCGAAGTGGGATCTGCTATGTCAAGAAAAAAATATTGATGGAGCCTCCAATTTTTTTTCATAAACAAATTTTAAGATATTTTTTAAAAATAGGCTTAAAGTCTTTAAGAAATTTATATATTTATGCATCCAGCGCCCACCTCGGTGTCAAATGTGTTCACCCTATTTTGACTTATAGCAGGTCCTGGCGGGGTTCAAGTTGAACTAGAGACCAGATGCCAAACTTATTCCTGATCAGAACCTTACAAAGCACTCAATTTCAGTTTCCATAATGGATAAGACCCAGTGAGTATATTTGCTGTGGTAGGTGGATAACGTTGATGTTATCTGCAATGCAGGTTTGCCGTAAGTCATATGAGACATGGAGTTTTCAAATCGAATTGTCATTGGGTGTTAATGATATCGGCTCCTGCTGTCTTAAAACAGAACTGGAAGGAAGCCTTCCAGGGCATCAAGATAAGTTGGCATTTAACAAGAGCAGCAAGAGTGATCTTATTAAAATGTAAATCAGATCATATCATTACCTTGCTTAAAACCATCGAGTACCTTCCATGCATGTGGATGAAACTGCTACCGTGGCCTTCCTGGCCCTGGCCCCTTCTCTGAGACGATCTCTTGCTACTTTGGCCTTGCTCTTTTCTTTCTGACCACATGAGTCTAATCTCTGTTCCTTAAACTGGGCACGCTCACTCCCACCTCAGGCCTTTACATTTGCTTCTCCTTCTGCCTGGGATGGGTTTCTTCCCCAGCTGGGGAATAGTGCAATGGGAACGGGGCTGTCATTCCCATTGCACTAGAGAGTCCCATGGACTGGAGTATTCATTCCCCAGAGTGGGCCTTTCCTGAGCACCCTGATTAAAACAGCCCCACCCTCTGCCGCTGTCTCATCCCTCACCCTGATTTATGTGTCTTCATAACACTAAGCCATACCTCCAAATACAGACTTTATTTTACTCATTTATGACCTATGTCCCCCATAAGAGTAGAAACTTTCTAAAGGCAAGTTTTGGATCTGTCTTGGTCACTTTTATATCCCCAGCACCTCGTGTAGTGCCTGGCATTTAGTAGGCACTCAATAAGGGTTTGTGTATAGAGGTCCAAAGGCCAGTGGGTAACAAGGGGAAATGAAATGCTAGCATTGCCGGAGTGGATGAACTTGGCTTTGTGCTGGGAGGTATGTGTGTGTACATGTATATGTCACATGTGTACATGTGTATGTGTGTTTATATGCGTGTGCATGTGTGTGTGACTACCCTTGGCAATAGGTGAGTCTGGAAAGGAAATCAGAGGCCATACCAGAAGAGAATTGTTAGCTGAGGTAAGAAGTGTAGCCTTTAAACTCAGAGTAATGGGGAGAACTTCTAAACTCGTAGCATAGTTGCTCACATTGAGGGCAACCACATTGCTGCTGGTGTTAAAATCTTGTCTACTACCTACCACCTGTGGTCTTGAATAAGTCACTCACCCTGTCAGGTTGGACCTCGGTTTCCCCACCTGAAAATGGGAGTAATCAAAGTGCCTCATTCATGGAATTGTTAGGAAGAAAGGAAATAGGTGCGGAGTATTTTTGCACGGTGCCTGGGATAGCATGAGAAATCAGTAAAGGTTAGCCATTATTGATTATTATCATGATTATTTTTCCAAAACAGAGGGGAGCCATAGAATTTCTGTGGGAAGGAATTGCTGATGGGCCTGGATTAGCAGGGGGACGTGGGGACATGGACAGAGCCAGTTGCTTTCTGGTTGTGCGGAAAGCAGAGCCTCTACTCCGCGTGAGGCTGGTGGAAGCGGTGACAGGTGCTTGCTCATAAACCGGAGCAACAAATAGGGCTCCAGTCTTCTTGTCCTCCACCCTCTATGAGGCAGGGCTGGAAAACAACCCAAAAAGCATGCACATTAGGGCTGGTTTTGCTAAAAAGAAACCCTAGGTCCCCCAGTTCATGGGGGAAATAGGAGGAAAGTTTGCAAAGGAGGAAAAGACTTGCTTACCTACGGGTTGTCTCCATTTTCCTGGACTATTTTCAGACTAACCACATGGACACATGTGTTCTCTCTCCTTTCCCCAAATAGTAACCACATGGACATAAGTTCCCTCTCCCCTTTCCCCAAATAGTACCTTTGGAAGAGAATGCTATATACTCAACAAACCCTGTCCTCCGCCTCTTGGGCACATCACTAGACCACATTTCCCAGCATCCTCTGCAGTTTGATGCACCATGTGACCATGTTCAGACCAGTGGAAGGTGGGGAGGTGACAAAGATCCTTCTAACCTGGCACATGAGAACCTCCTAGGTATCTTAGGTATCTTTCTTTCTTGTTTGCTGGCTGAGCTGAGATGGCCCAAGGACCTGGAGGAGTATGGAGCCATCAGGTGAAGTCTGGGTCCCTGAGTCTTTCTTTGGAGGACAGCTGCTCAAGGGAGACAGCTGAGCAGGAAAACCCACATTGGACTATCCTCTGAGCAAGAAATACATTTTATTGTGTTGAGCCACTGAAATCTGGAGGTTGTTTGTTACAGAAACTAACCTACTTTAACTAAATATACCACCCCTAAAAAGTATCACCTAAGTTCCCTACTACACTATCCTATAGCCATCTACATTTAAAGAATGATGAATGACATTTAAAACAGATAAACAAAACACACATAAGCTCTAATCCTTATAAGGGCTAATGAAATCATTACTATTATGCTACTACATAGACAATGAACCAGATGTTCCTCAAGTTCACAAATATATATGCTTTGGGGACCAAATTCCACACCCTTTCTCCTTTGTGTCTGGAAGTATTAATATGTCAGTAGTAGACATCTGGGGAGACACAGACTACAGAAAATTTAGAGAGCTGAAAAAAAAAGAAAAATGTTTTTATTCCATATGTATTTTGAAATCAGTCATCTTTATCAGCAATAAAGAGTTGGGAAATGTAGGACAGGGAAGAGAGCCATTCACAATAAAAACACTTTGAAATGCCTTGGGATAAAGTTAGCCAGAAATATAGAAGAAAATTTGTTATGATTTTTAAAAGTTTGAAAATAAGCCTTGGAGAAACATTTCAAGGCCATGGAAGATAGAGTCAAGTGATAGCACTACCCCAAATTAAACTGTATATTCAGAGGAATTTTAATCAAGATCCTAAATGTCTTTCTAAATGACAGGTTGAATCCAGTGATCATCTGGAAGAATTAATAAGCAGAAGAGTCAATAGATTTTTTAAAATCCTAATTGATAGGGAAAAGGATGGGATTACTGGCCTACTCTATTGGATATAAAAACACATTCCTTAAAAATATGATAATGTTGCAGAAACGGACAAGTAGAGTGAGAGAGTTTTGAATGGAATGGGTTATACATGAGAATTTAGTACATTATGAGGGTAACATTTCAAATTAAGGGAGAAAAGAGAAAATGTTTCAAATATAGTGTTGGGATAATTGGTAATTTATTTTTTGTTAGCTTCCTACATAACTTTTATAGGAAAAAAATAAGATATTTTAAATCTTGATGGAAGAATTTTCTAAGCATAATGCCTAATGCTGGGGGAAAAAAGGAATAAATTGATAAGGTAGGTTACCAAACACTGTAAACTTTTCTTTTCTCACTGTAAACTTTTGCATAGTAAAAAACATAGAAACACAGTTTAACATAGAAATGACAAATTGAGAAAATATTTGCAACCCTTTGGATGATCAAAGTTTTAACAGTGTTAATATCCGTGGAATATGTAAAGATTTGTCTTTAAGCAAATAAGATTAAAAGCCATATTAAAATGGACAAAAAGCACAAGACCCCTTTTTGGAGGCTGACACAGCAAAAGGGATAAACATTTTAAATGCACATCTCCACTGACCGAGCAAATGTGCTTTCTTGATTGTAAGGATATCATTCATCCGAGTACGCAAAGATGCCTATATGAGGATGTGCTTTGCAGTATTGGTGACATGAGTGGGAGTAAGCAGGAACTTAATGAATGAAGAGCAATGGGGGTGACTTTTCCTTCCAGGTGTTAAAATATATTATGGAGCTTAATAATATAGGAAAATGGTACAGTACTGATGGAGCACTAGACAAACAGAGATAACCCAGAAATAGTATTCAGTACATGATGCAACTATCCCAGAGAATGTAGGCTCCACAAGGGCATGTTCTTTTGATGTTGTGTTCACTGCTGTTGCCCTAGCCTCTACAACAATGCCTGGCACCAAAGGACCAAAAGATTATATGCCGAAGTGGAGTTGGGATGTCTCGTATCTTTTGTATTTTTCTTCTAATCTTGTAGGTGTGTCGTTGTGGCTAAGAAAATGAACTTTAATGCAGACAAAACTGTGGTTGCCTCCCCAGTCTTGCCTCCAACTGACTATCCTAGTCTCCTGTCTCAAACAGTAGAAAGAAGACTGGTTCCTACCTTATTGAGTAGGGGAGAGAAATGAGATTGTGCACATGAAAGGATTTAGCTCAATAAATGTTAACTGCTGTTTAAAATGTTCCACAACTCCTTTTCTTCCCTGTAAAGCTAGAAAAGCAAAAAGAAGTAGCATGTATATTTAAGTAAAACAAAACAAGACGAAAAGTACGTCTTTTCCTGCATTTTTCTGCAGTTTGCTTAGCATCTCTGCAAAATCTCTGGGTAGTGAGACCTCCTCCAGGAGAAATGTTTCTCAGTGACTCTAGCCCAAGAAAAGAAAAGGCTAAACTCCCCTTTGACCTTTGGCTAGTCTGAAGGATGACACATTATCCTTCATATTTTTTTAATCAATTCACTAAAAATAACATAATCACAACCTGATAACAAAAAAACATACCCATCATTTTTACAATTAATATCACTATTTTTTATTAAGATAATTCATGCATATTGTTGAAATTTGGAAAATACAAAAACGCACAAAGAAGAATAGAGTTTTACCTCTTCCACCTCCTTGAGTGTGCCATGATTGATATTGTGGTTCACGTACTTAAGTCAAATTGGCATCTGTTTTGCAAGCTTGCCTTTCGCATCCTTGTAAGTTGTAAATATTTTCGTATGTCATTAAATAATCTAAAACATATAAAAACATTCTCCCTTGTGAAATAACGACACTCTGGTGTCTCTGAGGGCCAAGTGGTTTCTGTCGTTGGCCAAGCAGTCTTCTGTCGGTAATAGAGAGTGACAGAAAAATCCACTTGTACTTATTCTTCTCTAAGATGCCCAGAGAGACACACGCATTCTCAGGACTGAAGAGACAGGATGAGAAAACTCATGTGTCCCCTTCTACCTAATAGCTAATTAAGAAGTTCTGGGGAGAGAAGAGTGGGTTGTAAGTCATGAGCTCTTTCTCTCTGCTATTTAGCTGAGCAGTCACATGCTAAAGACACACACACACACACACACACACACACACACACACACACAGTTATCCACACCAAAATCTTAGTGGTATTCTCTGGATGGTGACATCGTGGATGGTCCTTATTTGTCTCTTTTCCTCTGAATTTTAAAAAACTTCTCTAATGAGCAATCAGAGGAAAGATAAGAAAGATTGTGAGTTTCTTTAATACTCTAAAAATATATTACAGTAAACATCTCAGGATAACAAAACAAGATGATCTCTCCAGGCCGTGGGAGCCACCTTCTTTTCCATACAGTGGGAGGCAGCCATGGATAATGCTAGTCCTGATTTCCGACTGCAGTGGCATCTCAGGCCTTGATGAAAGACACCGTGACCTTCTTGGGGTGCCTTGATCACTCTGGGGTGCCTGTGCATTCACTGCATATTAAGCTTGATCCCTATTTGAGGAGGACAGAATGTCGGGTATAAAAACTAACTGATTCTGTAATGTGCTGTCCCCTCCCAGGGTCCCCCTCACCAGTGTCTCTTACTTCGGGGGAAAGTACATACAAATGTCTATGTCCACATATATAATTTATTGGACGGCTGGCTCATCAAGTATATTGGTTTTCATAGCTCCACTATTGTCAGCATATTTCAGATTGGATTTGCTGCTGACATGGTTGAATGAAAAAATACTGACATTTTTCAATATTGCACCTGACATTTTTAGTATTATTATTAGTCGTTTCATTCCATGTAGTATCATTGTCCGAATGGGATCGTGCTCAAAAAAAGAAAAAAAGCCCCAAGTGCTACTCATTTCTGAAGAGGTGCCTGGCTTTCGGGCACTGTTCTTTTACACCTCCCGTGAATCTGGGAGGGAAGCCGTGTCAAACCGTGGTGCAGATTGCAGGTGACACCTGTTGCACACAAAATTCCTGCAGAGCTAATTTGGAAATTGTTTCAGGGAAGGATCCTTTCTTGGAGAGAATGGTCCCTTTCAACCTTCTCCCAATGATGAGGTGGGTGGAATGAACAACCTCATCCACAAAGAGTATTCATGACCCAAGTAGGTTTTCTCTCCAAAAGCAAGACCGACCAACCATATCTATCAATCCTTGAGAAGTCCCCGTAAGATTTCATTTGACCCGAATTTCTGATAAGCCCTCAAAGAAGCACCAAAATGATTACACAGGCTCCAGGCTCCAAGCCTCCACACAAGGCTTTGTAGGAAGAAATAAACAAAATGTATTTATTCTTCTTCTGTGCTGCAAAGGACCAACATGTGTTTGCATATAAATAGAGTTATTACATATTCACGGTTTAATCCTTAGCAAAGTGTCCCAAAAAGAAGAGGGGACTCCAGGAATAGGCAACCTCATTGAGAGAGAGAACTTGAGCTCTATCCTTGTAGAGGACTGTTTCTAGGGAGCTGGCTGCCAGCGTGCAGAGAACTGGGTAGGTATATTCCAAGGTCATGTTGCAGAAGACACTTGCTCAGCAAAAGGGTTGTCTATCATCTATTAGCTTAAAGTTGTAAAGAATAGCTTTTTCTGTTTGAGTCCAATTAGTAGCCGATCCCTTTCCCAAGCCCTGAACACAGCTTAAAGTTGAGAGTTTTAGAATAATCAGTGTTTATTCATTAAGCCAATGGGGTCCTCCAATGAGCATCGCTTGAGGGTACGGGGGTTCTTCTGGATTGTGGAGACCCCCTCAGGCCCTACTTCCTTGAACCTGTTGAGAAGGAGCCATGTTTCTCTCTTGCTGGGTTGCTATCGAAACGGAATGGATGTATTGCTATCAACAAAATCCTGCTCTGACAATTGCCCCTGAAGATAGATGGCCTTTTCCATAGAGGCTTTAAATAGGGGCCATAATGGGAGGGAATTTCCATAATGGGAGTGAATGGGGTTTAATAATTAGATTATTCTCCGTAAATCCTGTCGTGAAGTTATCTGCATGGGATGATTTCCAGGGCTATGTGTAACCTGCAGGCTCTATACGGTGGGACACAGCTGTACACCGTGCGGAGGTGACAGGTAAGCAAATTGTGGATGGTTGGGACTTAGAGAGCGTTTAACTCCTTGTTTTACCTGTAAAATTTGTCTCATTTACCAAAGGAATGCCCATCTTTATTTGCTTTTATCACTAAAAATAAAACACTTACATAGCTAACGAGCCATCTTCACCCACGTGATTTGAAATCAATTTTTAAATGTAAATAAATCTGATACATCTTGTTTATGACAGGTGGGAATAAAAAACACCCCATTACAATGAAAAAAAAACATGGTTATTTTCTGGTAAATTTGAGAGGTGTCTTCTCAAGGTGTGTGGGCTGGAGGGCTAGAGGAGTTGAAGGTGTCTCATCCCTTCCCTTTGTGTGTTTCTCAATCTCCTAGCCTGAGATAATGTCGTATCTACTATTTTTGTGTTCTAATCGACTGTATTTGGAGCTCCCCCAGGGCATGGGCCATGTTTTAGTTCATTTTTATCCAGAGCACGTTATGTTCATGGTACATAATAAAGCAAAGAGAGAAGCCCTCTTGAGCCACTAATGTATACTAAGCTTTTTTTCTGAAATTAGCCTGGAATACACCATGGTTCTACTTTAAGGGTACTGCTAATCCAGGTATAATCATCTAGGGAGTGTTGGTGAGTTGATCTTTAAGAGAAATAAGAGACATGGGAAACTGACACAGAATGGTAGAAATTCTGCCAGATCAGTGATGTGGGGGGAAGATAAGATAGTGTTTTCCAGAGCTGGAAATGAATGGATTTAACCTAAAGTTGGTTGAATTGACCAAACTTAGAGGATCAACTAATGGAGAGGTAGATATTTAAAACAGGTCTGTAGGGATCTGTCCAATCCTAAATTTATTCCCAAGCTTGACTTTCAAATCTAAGAACATGTTCTGTTAGGAGAGGGGTGCTAAATGATTCTTTTATTAGCATGAAGGGATGACTCTTAGACATCACTGAAGCTTAATGAATATATGGGGGATTTTTCCTTTTTGTCTTCTAATTTCATTTATTCTTATGCTACCAAATTGGATTGGTTTGGGTGCTATCTGTGATGAGTGATCAAGGCCAATATTGGCAAACCCCAGAGATAGACGCCGCTGGTCTCCGATGTCTGGGAGTCTTCTCTTACTACATCCTTCCTTGAACTCTGCAGGGGCCACCCTCTTGCCAACCTTTTCACCTGACACCCACCACTTCTACACTTTCCCTGCTGGGACCCCATCCTGTCTTAAGGAACAACGGCACTGAGGGTTTACACGTTGTGGGCTCTGGGTCCAAATAGACGTGAACTTCAGCCTCTCCATGGTAAATGACTTGCTGTCTTACCTTAAGCAATTATTTAACTTCTCAGAGTTTCAGTGTCTTCATCTGTAAAATGGGAACAAAGAATAGAAACTAAACCTCAGGGTTCCTATGAAAATTAAATGAGATATGCTTGCAACACTTTTCTCAGTTTAGGAGTTATCTTCTTGTACCATCTCAATGCATTTTGGTTATCCTAATTATGATGAGTTATTATGACTTAATGTCATGATTATTATTACTCATGGTAATCAGAGAAACTAACCTTTAACAGAAAGCTAGGTATTTAACATTTTCAGTCTAGATTCAGTGTATTTAATCCCTATATATCTCTGCTTAAGATGTTTAGCCTTTAAGAAGAGAATATCTGTTCTCAGGACCTGCCAAAGCAGGTCTCTAGGGACTATGGGTTGAATGGATGAATGAGAACAGCAGGGACCTTCTACCAGTGCTTCTCAATTCTTCGTCAAGATACCTACCCAGTTCACTTGTGAGTGACCTGTCCAAAACTCAATCCTGCAAGAAAAAGTTTGGAGTAAGAGATATAGCAAATCAATTATTCTTTCATCTCCTAATAAAACCAGCCTCTCCCAGTTTCTTTTCTAGCTATTCTGTTTTTTTTTTTATTACATAGCATGCCTAGGTGATGCGCCAATAAGTAGTATATGAATACTTAATGAAGGTAGAATGAATTATAAATGGCATGGAATTTCTCTACATTGCTTCCTTGCTGATGGAAGAATGGTCCTTTATCTTCTATCAAGATGTATAGGAGTCAGTAGGTGAGAAAGTATCCTGGTTGATAAATTCAAAAATTGTTACCGGATGCTGTCTTAGGTTACATGGAACCCAATACCGTGTGGCAGAGAGGGACGAGTTTGACCAGGAAGCACGGTGAATATGATGCTGGCAGGAGAGAGATCGGAGTGGTCCCTCAGGGTACAATTACTACTAGAGGAGAGAACTCAGAAGAGTGGCAGATAAAGGCTTGGGTGGGAGTTGCAGTTACCACTTACTCACTGTGACTGAGTACCGCCGAAGCAGAGGTCTGCAAAAGGTGTCTAGTACTTTGATTTCAAGGAGAAGCTATTGAATGACATTATCTAGAGAAGGGACTTCTATATCATTTTTCCATCCCAAAGCCATCTGTCAACAGCTAGCTCCATAAATACGGTGAACTCTCATTAGGAAAGGTAACAGATAAAGCTCCGCATCGCAAAGGCTTAATGCAAAATTTATGCCTCGCTCACGTAACAGGCAGCTCTCCTGGGGGGCTCTCCTCCAAGCGTTGATTTGGAGGGGCACAGGTTCTTTCATCTTGCGGCTCTGTAGTCTTCATTCTGTGACTCCCAAGTGCACTCAAGAAGTAATCCCCACTTTAGCCAACTGGACGAGGCACGAGGAGGGAGGTTACTATGGGCCAGGTCTAGAAGAGGGGTACTTCAGCTCTGTGCATATCCCTCTGCCCACTCCATCATGTGGCCATTTGCACTCCAGAGAAGCTGAGAAATGTTGTCTGGCTGCCCAGGTAGAAGCAGCAGCAAATCTGATTGTCGATTAACTAGCAGCGCCTGCCACATTTCTCAAATCTCCAAGAAAATATCTATGCCTTGAGAAAATGATAGGGTAAATATTATTGAAGAAATGTCATCCAAGAGCGTGTTTGCAAACACTTTTTTAAAGTTGTTTTAGAATATTGTGTTTGCATGCACACGGTGGAAACTTTAGTTATAACCTGTCTTAATTTCTGGCAGGTTTCTTGGTAACAGTTCATCAGTTTTATTCATGTGAAGATAGAATTCTCTTTAAATTGCATACATAATTAAGGCACAAAAGAATATGTACATCTTCATTGAAAATGTACAGTACAGCAATGGATAAAGAAGAAATTTAGAGTTCTTTATAATTTAACCTGTGTTAATAGCTTGTTTTATATGTCTCTAGTCCTTTTTCTCCACAAAAAATTATCTGCTATCTCAGGGGTCAGCAAAGTTTTTCTGTAGATCAAAGAGTAAGTATTTTAGGCATTGCAGGGCATGCTGTCTCTATTGCAACTACTGAATTCTGCCATTGTAGCACAGAAGTAGCCAGAGACCCTGTGTAAATAAATGCATACGACTGCATTGCAATAAAACTTTATTTACATACCCTTGCACTTTGGGACACACCCCCCCCCAGATTTTTTTATTACAAAAAGAAGTGGAGGATGGGATTTAGCCCACAGGCCAAAGTTTGCCAACCCTTGCATTATATAATGAATATGAAGTCAGGTGTGCAAAACATCAAGTCACTATGCACACATGTAGTGCTCAATACATATGAATTTGCTCTACTTGGCTTGAAATGAATAAAGTTGTATGACTTTTGAACATTTTAACCTCAGTGGCTACATGTGTAGATAGGCATAGCAAAAATCTAGAAGCATGAACTTTAAACTCTGAAAGAAGTTTAGGGGCCTTGGGGAAGGGGCTCTTTTTACTTTTTACTTTATTTTCTCCTACGTTATTTGGATTTTTTTTTCAATGAGCATATTTTACTGTTGTAATAAAAAAAGATACTTTAAACGTATATATTTCAAACATTTTGCTGACTCAGAAAAGAATGTTTCATTTTAATCCTGAACATGTAACTTATTTGCATTTTTCAATAACCAGCTGCAGTTATGTTTCAGGATTGTAGCTTGAACCGCAAAATAATGTTGAAAGAGTTTAGGCATAGCCTGAAATGCTTCAAGGAAAGCAAGGTCACGACTTCCTCTTTTGATGATTTAGCTGACAGGGACATTGGTAAAGGGGAAGGGGCGTGGTCTCGGCGGAGCTGCCTTGGGTCCTTTTGCAGGGACCTCTGCTATCACCCTAATCACATGGTGTTGTGATCTTATTAGCCTCCTGTGGACAGGCAGGGACATATCTGCCAGCAGATACAGGCTCTTATAAATGTCTATGGAATGACTACATGAATGTCCTAACCCTTTTTCCCAGTGACTAACACAAAATCCGGCATATATTAAACAAATACATGTTAGATTTAATTAGATAGATCCAGCAAACTGAAGGTGGTCGGTAGCATTTTATTTATAGGGAAGGTTGCCTTACTCTTTCCGTGTTTCTGGGGCTACAGCTCGCCCTACTACCTTTACAATAAAGAGACATATTTTATGAGACTTTAGAAATGTTGCTGTACAGGTGAGATTACATTGTGCTGGGTGATATGATCAACCTAAATTAACCCCAGACACCATCCTGTGAACATTACCATGAAGAAAAGAGACATCAGTGTCTATTGTCTGCCCTGGTAACAAACAGAGTTTTTCATCAAGCTTCCCTTTCATTTACTGTGTGCTGCTTGGTGCTTTTCCAAAACAGACAAATGTAAAAATTTTAAATGTGGCTGCCTTTTTTTCCTGATTTCAGTTTTTATCAGCTCCTGATTTGTCTCTTAATTTTTCTATGAACCGCAATCCTGATTACTATCCATCTGCCCAGATGTCAGTCAAATATCACATGTTCATGGTAAAATAGGAATGAAACAGCCAAACAAATAACAGCCTTATAAAACCCACATTTTCACGTAACAGCATTGTTTGGACTTCAGGACAATTGTAGAAATCACTAGATAATATCATCTTTAGGAATTGAGCATGTTCTTCACTAGATTACTGTTGGGCCAGGGGAAAAAAAAACCTCGTTATTATTTGAATCAGTTTACAGCGACTCATGAATTAGAAGCTCACACCCGAAGGAGTATTTTCAGCTTAATGGAAACAATTTATCTAACACTTGGAATTCTTCAGGAGAGTCTACATTGATAGATGGACATTTCTCCAATGCACGTACATTTTATGTAGCCTGTTTCATGCAAGTTAGCATCTGTTAAAAAGTAAAGCCAATAAAAGACAATTTCCATCTAATCAGGGAACACTGAAAGTGACCTAAAAAAAAAATCACAATTGTATAAATTATGCTAAAATCCAGTCTGAGAGAATGCAATGGGGTGTATTTGTTTTTAAACAACACTTTGCTGGTATGCTCTGAGTGTAACGCAATGAGATGACACATTGATTTTAAGGGGAGAGCTGATGTTAATGAAAAGTTACACTCTCAGCGTTGATAGCTTAATAATAAGGGAATATTGTGGAAACAGGAACATGTGTTTTCCCCCAGGTTTTCAGAGTTGTCTAAGAGAAAAGCGATTGTTTAAGAGGTAGCTGTGCATCCTGAACTATTGTGAAAAGAGGTATCTGCCCACTGTAAGAGAAAATGTCGAAATGTCATTAAAAAGTCGAAAGCCCACAAGCTCGCGTGGCCACTGCAGAAATTATCTGAGGTGAGAAACAGGAAAAGGCTTAAGATCTAATTGTGAAACTCTTCTAGAGAGAGAGTGATCTGAGAGATTGGAGTCTATACTTTCAGGGTAAATTATAGCTTATTAGTGCCAGAAGGGAGTTTAGAATTCATCTGATCTACCCACCTCTATTTTACACATGGAGAAACTGAGTCCCAGTAAAAGAAAATAACTTCTGGGACATCATTCAGGGGTTCGGTGAGAGATTCTTCACTGGAGTCCAGATCTGCCTCTAACCTGTCTCTGTCCTGATCTAGCCTGGAGCTGTAGCATTCTGCCTTGTACATAGTACACAAAGTACACATAATAATTGCTTAATTAATGTTTGCTGCATGAAACAAAAGAGATGATATTTCAGTTCCTCTGGAATGAGGAGAGGCAAGAGGTAAAACTCAGAAAGTTGAGGAAGGAAAACACAATTACAAGCATACAAGGGTTTGTTCCAGACCACCACAATAAAGTGAATATGGCAATAACGCGAGTCGGACAAATGTTTTGGTTTCCTAGTGTTCATAAAAGTTATGTACTCTGTTAAGTATGCAGTATCATTATGTTTAAGAAAATAATTTGCATACCTTAATTGAATACCCTTTCTTGCAAAAAATGCTAACAATCATCTGAGCCTTCAGGGAGTCGTCATCTTTTTGCTGGTAGAGGGTCTTGCCTGTACTAAGGCTGCTGACTGATCAGCATGGGGGTTGCTGAAGGTCGGGGTGACTGTGGCAATTTCTTAAAATAAGACAACAATGAAGTTTGCTGCATTAATTTCATGAAATATTTCTCTGCAGCATGCTATGCTGTTTGATAGCATCTTGCCCACAGTAGAACTTCTTTTGAAATTGGAGTCAATCCTTTTAAACTCTGTTGTGACTTTATCAACTATATTTATGTAATATTCTGACTCCTTTGTTGTCATTTCAACAGTGTTCACAGCATCTTCACCAGGAGCAAATTCCATCTCAAAAACCACTTTTCTTTACCCATTCATAAGAAGCAACTTCTCATCCATTCAAGTTTGATCATGAGATTGCAACAATTCAGTCCCATCTTCAGGCTCTAGTTCTGATTCTAGCTCTCTTGCTATTTCCACCACATCTGCAGTGACTTCAAGTCTTGAACTCCTCAAAGTCATCTGGGAGGGTTGGAATCAACTTTTCCAAACTTCTGTAAATGTTGACATTTTGACCTTCTCTCATGAATCACAAATGTTCTTAATGGCATCTAGAATAATGAATCCTTTCCAGAAGGTTCTTAATTTACATTGCCCAGATCCATCAGAGGAAATCACTATCTATGACAGAAAAACCTTACGAAATATATTTCTTAAATAATTGGACCTGAAAATTGAAATTACTCCTTGATTCATGGGCTGCAGAAAGGATGTTGGGTTAGCAGGCATGAAAACAACATTAATCTCCTTGTACATTGCAATCAGAGCTCTTGGGTGATCGGGTGCTGTGTTATAATGAGCAGCAGTATTTTGAAAGGTCTTTTTTCTGAGCAGTAGGTCTCAACATTGCACTTAAAATATTCAGTAAACCACGCTATTAGTATAAACAGATATGTTATCATCCAGGCTTTGTTGTTCCATTTATGGAACACAGACAGAGTACATTTAGCATAATTCTTAATGGCCTTAGGATTTTCAGAATGGTAAATGAGCATTGGCAACTTAAAGTCACCAGCTGCATTGGCCCTTAATAAGGGTCAGTCTTTCCCTGAAGCTTTGAAGCCAGGCATCAACTTCTCCCCTCTAGCTAAGATGCCCTAGATGGCATCTTCTTCCAAGAGAAGGCTGTGTCATTCACATTGAAAATCTGGTGGTTTGTGTAGCCACCTTCATCAGTGATCTTAGCTAGATCTTTTGGAAAACTAGCTGCAGCTTCTCCATCAGCACTTGCTGCTTCACCTTGCATTTCTCTGTTATGGAGATGGCATCTTTCCTTAAACGTTACGAATCAATTGCTAGCTTCAAAGTTTTCTTCTGCAACCTCCTCACCTCTCTCAGCCTTCATGGAATTGAAAAGAGTTAGGCTCCAAATTAGGTTTTAGCTTAAAGGAATGTTCTGGCTGGTTTGATCTTCTGTCCAGACCACTCAGACTTTCTCCATATCAGCAATAAGGCTGGTTTGCATTCTTACCATTTGTGGGTTCACTGGAGTAGTATTTTTTTTCTTTAAGAACTTTTCTTTTGCATTCACAACTTGGCTAACTGGTGCAAGAGACCTAGCTTTCAACCTGTCTTGGCTTTTGACATGTCTTCCTCACTAAGCTTAGTCATTTCTAGCTTTTGATTTAAAGTAAGAGACATGAGACTCTTCCATTCACTTGAAGACTTAGAAGGTTATTCATTGGCCTAATTTCAATACTGCTGTGTTTCAGGGAGTTGGGAGACTGCAGAGGAGGGAGAGAGATGGGGAATGGCTGCTCTGTAGTTAGTATACATGCAACATTTATTAAGTTCCTCATCTTATGTGGGTGTGGTTCACAGCACCTCAAAGCAATTACTTACAATAGTCACATTAAAGATCACTAATCACAGATAATCATGACAGGTATAATAATAATGAAAAATTTGAAATGTCCTGAGGATTGTCAGAATGTGACACAGCAACACAAACTGAGCACATGCTGGTGGGAAAATGGTACCAATAGACCTGCTCCATTCGAAAAAATGCAGTATCTATGAAGCCAATAAAGCAAAGTGTAATGAAATGAGGTCCGCCTGTACTTTCCGGGTCGCAGCAACATTTCTGAGAGGATGGAGGTCTGGCTGAGAAAATAAGGAGGAGAGATCATGGTGTCTCACCCAGCCATGGGAACAGGCTGCCCTAGGGGATTATGTCTTTGGGAGGCCGGATGCTCAGGCAGGCCCTTCCCTGAAATGCCTGAGATTCACGCTGGGCATTCAGGGAACAGAAGCTGCCCACAGCTCTGGCCCAGCCACGGCCTGCGGCATGAATGGGTTCAACTTTCCACTCTGCCAGCTACGCGACCTGGGAGAAGCCCAGGTCCCCCTCCCTGTGACTCTTCACAAGTCTGTCCACCTCCCAAATCTTCGTTGTACTTCACAGTCGAATACAAAGAAATGGCATTTATCTCAGTGTTGTTTAGAGGTCGTGTGACCATATAGTGGCTCAGTGAAGGTCCATTTCAGTGAATCCACTTTATCTTAGGAAGATAATACTTGTTTCCTTTATTCAAAATAGAATCCTTGCTATGTCCTGTATAAACTATTCCTAAGTGGATTTTCTTTTTGTAATGAACAGAAAAGCTGAAAGTCTCATGATGTGGTGGTGTTTAGATTAGTGGTCCTCAACCTTTTTGGCATCAGGGATTGTTTTCATTGAAGACAATTTTTCAAGGGATGGGGGTGGGGTGGGGAGATGGTTTCTGGATGATTCAAGTGTATTACATTTATTGTACTCTTTATTTTTATCATTATTACATTGTAATATTTAATGGAATAATTATACAACTCACCATAGGTTGGGGACCCCTGGTTTAGATGAAGTTATTTGACTCTGTAGGATTTTCCAGTTGGATTATGCATGAAGCTGTCTTGGAGTTGAGCATAGAAGCCCCATTCAGGTAATGGGAACTCCTCAGTGTCCCAGCAGCCAGCTCAGTCCCACTTGAGCACATGATCCCTCTGTCCCCTTCGTGATTCAAGCCCAAGGTATCTCAATGTGGCCTTGACACTGTTGCAGTGACAGCTGAGTGTCACTCAGTGAGAGAGATCTTGCTTGGGAAGCTTCTCTTCTGCCTGGCAGCCACGCCTGCCCGCTTCTCACATTGGGGAGACACAGAGCTTCTGCTTGCATCTCCCTGTGTCCACTTCTGTGGTTGATCACCAATTGTCACTTACTTTTCTGTGTTTCTGAATTTTTTTCTCAAAAGCTAACCTAGTCATTTAAAAAAAAACATAGCATAATCTTACCCACAGTCGTACCAAAGACAACCAACCGTTGTGGTCACTTTGTGCGTTTCCATTAAACATTTTTTGTGTGCCTGTGTGGCGACCACACTGTAGACATGATTTTGAATATACCCAGTTCATAAAGTAGCTGAACAACTCTTGTGAAACCAATGTCTGTTTCTTAAATGCAGCCTTCAGAGCAACCGAGAAGTGCCTCCAATCCCTTTACTCTGTAATGGGGCTTTAATGTTTATAAAACATTTTCAGACCTTTATCACCTTAGCTGTCATAACACTGTAAGTTAGGCATGGGGTGAATATGTAATTTTTCACCCAAACAGGGTCACAAACAGGAGTGAAAGGGTGCTATTAATAATCACACGGGGACAACAGGTGTAACCTGGGGCTGTCCTAGGCAAACTGAGACGTGGACACCCCAGCTCGGCAAGCTGAGGCCAAGCGATCTCAGGTTACTGAAGAAGAAACGCAGAGGGCAAGTGACTTTTCAAAGACACATGCAAGTAGCTGGTAGTGCTGATCTTAGAATCCGAGATTTCAGGCTCCTAATCCAGTGCTCCATAAACCTTCCCACAATGCCTCTCTCAGACGCGATCTTCATAGCTTTGCAAATATCCTAGAAAGACACACCCCCTTGTATTTATTTACCTGGGATAAAACAACAGCTCTTTCTCTCCCTTCTTTTGTGTTCTGTCTGTCTCTCTTTCAATTTCTCATTGAGCCCTAAGCCAAATTACTGGCATTTTGTGAGAGGTCATTGCAGGAAGTAAGGCTTACTCTCAGGGATGAGGTGCCTCTTTCATAAGAGTCAATGTCTGATATATTGTTTTTATTAAGGATGGTCTGCTCAAGAGAATGGTCTTATAATGCTTACATTAGTGTCCTATAAGGCTGAAGGCTGATTTGAAATAACGTCTACAGCATGCCACAGACAAAACATTTAGGAGCGATTATAATCATTAAAGGGCCTAAGGGAATTGGAATATTTCAAAACTGCCTCCTGGATCAGACAGGGATGAGGAGGAGTCTGGTGGAAACTGGTCCTTTGCTGCCAGTCTACAAAAACTATTCTGTCATTCTTTTCCTGTCCTCTTCCCTGACTCTATGGGAGGATACTCGGCTTTGAAATCCAACAGGGATCTGTGGGTGGCCCTAGACAGTGGAGTGAGGTGGTGAAGGGCCCAGCAGGGGCACCTGGGCATTGTGCGCTAACACCTGGGCTCTGGACTCAGCTTTCTAAGGGTTTAGAATCCCAGCCCGTCACCTACCTTGCTTTATGTCTTTGCCTTTGACGTGCTACGTTTCCCAAGCCTTGGTCTCCTCATCTGTAAAAAGGGTTGTTGTAAAGATGGATTAAACAAACAAGCAAACAGTGCTTCTCCCAGGAACTGATACAGAAAAACAAATCTGTACATGTTTCTGGCATGCTGTTTTTACCATCATGATTCGTTTGTACCAGAAACAAAACTACACTCCCAAATGCACACAGTAGGCTTCGTGTTCCTATTTGTTGGTGTTCTTTTAAAGATTTCCCAGTGCTTTTTTGAATGGTTGCGAGTTTAGAATATTTTTTATATTTTTACATAGCTGAAAACAATCAAAAGGAGAGTAACATTTCACAACCTGTGAAAATGATATGAAATTCAAATTTTGGTGTCCATAAATAAATTTGTATTAGACTATAGCCACGCCTATTCTGTTCACCTGTTGTCTATGGCTGGTTTCATACTACCGTGGCAGAGTTGAGTGGTCGCTGTGGGAAGTGGATGGGTCTGACTAACTGGGCCTTTAAAGGAAAAGTTTGCAACCCCTTCTCTAAACATTCTATTTCCCCCATTTTTAAGTGAAAAGGAGTATAGGTTGGGAGAAAGAGGAAAACAAGTCCTCCGCACCTTCCCAGCATAAAGGAAATGTTTCATAATGTTCAGAAATTAGATACACATATCAAAAGCACAAATATAAAAAGAAAGTATTTAATTTGGATTGGATAAGTCAGAAGTGCTGTGTGCAATGGTGTAAGTAGCTCACTTTTTTTCAAGATGGAGAATATTAATAAAAACAGCTGCTTATACTAGTCATCTGTGGGTAGGGAAGAGATGCTATAGAACATTCAGACACATGACTCCACCATGGAGGGATGCAGATTTTGTCAATAATCCACGCCCCTCCCATATTGTGAGAGTGTGATAGAATATTAGCAGTGTGTATAACAAGCGTTTACCAAGAGCTGTGAATGGAGGACAGAGCTTGGCTGGGAAGTATGCACAGCTTTCTCCTTTCAGCTGCTTGCTCCTGTCTTTCCCCCTCCAGAAAGTAGACTGAGATGCTAGGGAGTAAATGTCATCGCATCACAGGGATCACATTCAATCTGCTTTAATTTATATGTTAAAAACAACAATGACCCATTCTAAAGCTTCCACCTATTAACTATAACGGTTGGAAATTACTTGAGATTGTTGATGTGCCTTGGTTGGGACTTCCTGCGTACCTGCTGTGCCCTGGGCGCGGAGTACCAAGGTGGTCCACGTGGCCTTTACACCGGGGCCACTCGCTGAGCTCCAAGGCAGCATGTGATGGGGCCAGAAGGCTGCGAACCGACAGCAGCGAGGGCCCCTTGTTCTGACTTTTCCGCCTTAACATTCTTAGAAACACGCATCTGTGGCTTCCTTCCTGCATCCAGGTGGTAGTGGTACCACTGGAGGGAAAGGAGAACTTGAACGATGTCCAAAGGGAAGGAATGTCGTAATTAGGGAAGTGGAAAATAGAACTGAGCCAAGGGAAGCTGGTTCTGACTGTGCTTGTCTATCCCCCAGACTGTAAATAGGGACCTCGGTGAAGGACGAGGGGCCAGAAGACCTCTCTGAAAAAAAAACAAAGCAAAGCAAATCAACAACAACAAAACAGAAAATCCCTGAGGCACGGGTTTTGTTGAATTTTATCTTCCATGATTAATATTTCACCATTATTGGTCTCTTTGGGTTCCCCAGTGATCAGCCGTTTCCATCCCATGATTGCTGGGTGTCTTCCGGCACTTTCTCTGTTGGCTTTGTCATCTGCTGTCCTCTCTCTCGTGTGGTCTATGTGACATGGACCTCTCTCTATGTGACCGTCTATGGGTTTGCATCTTTGGACCAAGTGGAGTGGAGCAGGCTGTTTTTTCAGCTGAGTACTACTCCCCGAAACTCCGTTTTCTTACCCAGAGCATGAAGAGAGTAATAAATAATATTAATAAGTGCCTATCCCATAGGGCAACAGGGGTAGGTAAAGAAGTAATTTGTGTTATGTTACGCTGCTTGCACAACGCCCAGGGCATAGTGTGGGTGTCCACTGTGCACTCTTGGATTTTGGGGTGCAGCAGTGTCTTCAAGACAGGATGGCCTTTGGAGGCAGACTTGATGGTGGCTCTTTGGATGTATTTACTAATCTCAGGATGCCTCAAGTTGCTCATCTCTACAGTGAGGACAATAATAGTACCTGCCTCCTCTCCATGGTCCCAAGGATGAAAATCGGTGTCTACGGAGTCAGGCACGGCAGGTGCACGTAGTCTGTGCTCAGTAAATATCAGCTGCAACGATGATGATTGCGAGTGTTATTTCTTCTTAGCACTTACTTTTAATTAGTGTCTTGATGCCTCCCTGGAGGTGGGCAGCTATCGTGCAGGACTCAGCGAAGGGCGAAGGACTGTGCCAAGGGAAGGCAGACTGACCTCCCTGGCGGTGCAGAGCTGGGGAACTGATTCGCCCTCGCTGAGCTCCTCCCTGCTCCCTCCTGTGTGAAAGGGAAGACAGGATCCTGTCTGCGAGGTTCCAGGGAAGATAGAGTGAGGAATGTCTACCGGAGCCACTGACGCACAGCACCGTGCAATAAGTCCTCAGCAAATGCCACTTCCCACTGCCTCGTTCCTTACATAACTTCCCGCAGCCTCCTTGGGGCTGCTGCCTCCTTGGCAGTGAAGCCGGGCGCTGCCTCTTACCCACATGCCCCAGTTAATATTTCAGACGTCCTGCGTTTCTAATTGTGGCGAAGCCTAAGAGCCACCTAATCCGCCCGTGTATTAACTGCTCTGCCTCCAAACGGGTGCCTCCGGACCCAGGCGGACGCTTGCTGAGTTAATAATGACTCGATTCATTCCTCACGCCAAGTGCAAGAACCACATAATCTGCGGGGCAGAAATAACTCCTGTAATGAGAAATGCCGGAGGGAACCCCCCACAAAGGGCCTTGTAGCTTGGCGTGTGGGAACCCCCCGCCCCCACTCCTTGCCCCCATCCTCCCCCCACGCCACAGGGCCTCTGCTGTTTTCTAAAGCCTGCTCAGACCTGGCGTCTCTAAGAGACAAGCTCTCCAAGGGATGGCATTCCAGCCCCAGAAATATGCTCAGCGGTAGCCCAGGCTTCCCTGTGCCCTGGGGCCGACTCCTGTCTCCACAAACAGGCCTCCTAGGAGCCCAGGCCAGCAGCCCCTGCAGAGGCAGAGACCTCCTGCCTGGCCTTGTGTTCCCCTCTAGTGAAGGGGGAAGGCTGCCCACCTCTCAGGATGCGGGGGGCCCCCTTCCCTGTCAAGGCAGAAGTTCCCATTATGAGGGGACAGGAAGTGCTGTGATTGAGCAATGCCCCGCACTGGTGCCGGCCCACGATCGCCCTTAGCGAGTGGCCTGGCTGAGGGGCCCTGCTTTGGAAATGCGCAGAGTAATGTGGGGGTTTTCAGAGGCAGCCCCTCCACGGTGGAGCCAGGTGACCCACCTGAACTCTCAGCGGTGTCAGTTGTGAAGTGGGGAACCACACAGGCCGTCCTGGGGCACAGGTTGGGGGTGGGTATGCGGTGCCTGGCTCTCAGTATGTCCTCCTTCACCTTCCTCTTCCTCGCTGTAAAGTGTCACACAGGGTCACATCAGCCAAACTTTAAATGGAGTTAACAGACTTTCCTGAAGCGTTTCGAATGGAATGTGTGGCCATGTCCAGCACCTGTACAATCTCAAACAGGCCACACAGTGGTTCTGCACCCTGGGGTTCTCCTATACCTGTGACGTAGGGCTCAACATTCCCATTTTACAAGTGGGATCGTTAGATCTCGGATGATATGTCATTTGCCCCAGGTCTTTCTGCCGGTAAGAGGCAGAGGTGGGATTCTAACGCAAGGCAGTATGACACTAAAATCTCCAGTTTTTTCCTTACTGCATGCTCTCCTCTTTACCGGTGCATGTAAAATACGCAGAAGTCCACAGACACACACAGCTTTCTCCCACTCCTAGTCTTTAACACACACTTGCAAGTGGCCAGGACAGATGCTGAGGTTATTAGGGCATGTCGGTGCCCATGGGACCGTTTCATGTCCTTTCAAACAACTTCTGAAAACAGCCCAACATGTTACTCTAAAGTGCAAGATTTCTGCACAAATAGATCTCTCACTTTTAAACGGGTATCAACCCTTTGGAGAACAGTCACCTTGGAAGACTGCTCAGAACAGTTAAACCTCTGCCTACTGGAAGCATTGCAGTTTTAGCTCCAGCACTGAACACGTGCGTTCAGACTCTCAGCAGGCGCCGAGTCCTGCATGCTGTGATGGGCTCCCGGGGACACCAAGGTGAATCCCAGCCCAAGTTTCCAAGGGGGCTCTGATTCTCCTTGGGGAGAGACGGTCAGTGAAACTGACCAGTGTAATGCGTGACATACGATAAGACAGAGGTCAGCATAGGGGTTTCTCTTTTAAGTGTCTTTACAAACTGGCAAACCCTTTAGAAGTGAATTTGATTTGGGGAAACCCAGAAATGTGAGTTATAGTCAAGTCTCATGAATAACGTGAGAAATAACCCTTTGCTATAAAAAAAATTAATTAGGAGTTGAAAATAAAGCAAGGAAGCACTTTTCTTGTGTAATTAGCACCCCGGATCCCAATGGGGGATCGGTAGTGCTATTTGAGGAGTGTTAACTGCCTGAAGCACAGTAGGTGCTTTGCAAATGTTGTTTAAAAGGACCTATGTTAAAAATAATCTCGTTTCTTACAGATTTTGCTCTTTTGTAAAGTGAGTCACAGGTTTCACCAATGACTGGGTGACGTTTTCCCCAACCAAATGCCTAAAATCACAGGGCTTTTAGTTTTGCTTCCAGCACCCTTCTTGTCTAACGAATTTTCCAAAGAGCAGGTCCCTTGTCTTTGAATCGAAGACCATACTCTCCTCACACACTGCAATGCACTCCTCTTGGAGTCACTGGAGAATAAGCCTTTGTTAGTTTTAAGAATCTTTAGCCACAAAGTGCTGAATCTGTTGGTTACACTGAAAAATAACCAAGGCTGTGAAACAGACAAACGTACATTTTTGCGTGAATTGGGGTAGACTGGCTTCTGATCAAAACTCTAAAACCAATAACTCTCAGCATGGGAACTTAAAAGGATGGATTTGGGAGAAAATGGAAATGCCCTTAGAAGCAGACTAAAACTGCCACCGGTCAGCTGCGTGACCCTGAGCAGTTTCAGCTTCCTGAACCTGGGTTTCTTCTTGGGGAAAACCAAGATGAAAACAATAGCATCTATCCACGTCATGGCCTGATTGTGAGGAATGAATGACTGAAACACACATGAAGTTTGGGAACACAGCACAAGCTTAATGAATAGCAGCGTTAAGGAAGATTTCAGTATTGATTGCGTCCATTTTACCACGGAAGTGCTTGTTTTCCTAAAGACAGAAAAGGGTACTTGCCTTGAATTTGGGGAACATCAAGGCTTTCAACCCATCATTGTCATTCAGATGAAGATTCTAAAGGAAAATCTGTCACTATGCATGCATGCGGGTATGTGCTAACACGTGGTTGTGAATACGTGTGTATGTGTGCACACATGTGCAGGTGTGCTTGTATAAATGCATGTGTGTGTACATGTGTGTATACCTGCCTGTGTGAGTGTGCATATGTGTGTGGTGTAGGTGTACTGTGTACATGTGTAAGTGGAGCCCTAGCAAGACAGGCTTCGTAGGTCAGGGCATGCCTGTCTAGCACAGGTGGAGTCTTCATGGAAGGGACATGTCAACTCAGCTCACGGCTCCACGCTCTGCTGGGACCCAGCAGTGATCACGCCCATCAGATAAGCAGCCAGATCTGGGCCCGAGAGATCCCTTCGGCAGTTGCAGGCCATTAACAAGTCATTGCCTCCCTGGAACCCATTTCAGTGCCACTGAAACATCCGTACCTGGATCTGGGACTCCCCTTGGATTCTAATCCATGAAAGCTGAGCTCTCGTGGACAGGAAAGGAAGGAACTAACCTTTGCGGTTTTTCTACTCTTTTCTTTATAAACTTGTAAAATGCAATATTTATTTTATTTTATATTTTATTACATAATCTTTAATGGGAAATAAAATATTTATGAATGATTATGTTCTCTATTAAAATTATATATTATTTATTTAAATTGTATCTTGTCTATTTGGATTATATATAATTTATTAAATATATTAGGTAGTAAAAGAGTATATATATACTTTTAACAACATAATCTATAACATAACATAATGCATAATAAATACATAATATAAAACATATAAATTTAAGAGTTGACGCTGCTGAGCCAGTAGCAGCCGGTGTCATAATGGGTTGCAGCTGGCTTGTATTTTACAAGCCAGTTAACTTCACTTTGGTAGCTTGAAATCAGCCATGGTGGGAGCATTTACACCACAGAAAATGGCAAGCTTTAAAATTAGGGTTCCCCCTCTCCTCACAGTAAGCTATTAATAATTGTTTTTAAGCTTGCCACCATGTGTGTGTGTTTGTGTGTGTGTGAGCTTTGTTGAGCCCCAACGGGGTTAGTCACCATGCATACATTATTTTATTATTTTATTTAACCTTCACTGCAATCTTCCAGCCTTTCCTAGCTATGTGATCTTGGCTTGGGCAAGTCACTCAATCCTGCAGAGCCCAGTGTACAGTTGTACAGGTTGTTTGCTGCACAACTCAGGAAGTGTCTTTCACATCAACGCCTATTTGACTCTGTTGACTCTGGCCCTCCCCTGTACAACAGGGAGAACTGTCACTACTGCACAGCCTTGCTCTGAGAAAGCTAATAGATCAGGGGGCCTGGTGGGAGGAGAGTAGGGAGTGGTAAGGGTGTGACAACCTGGGGCTTATGTCCCATCTACAGTAGCCACTCTAGGCCATTATTGCCATGTGGGAGTGCAGGGGAACCAATGATGCTAGATCTTTCTGGTTTATAAAGAAGGAAGTGAAAATCTGGGTTTTTTTAAACATAAAATTTCTCAGTTTTTAAAACATCGTAAGGCTAACTCCGGGCCCTGCATTAGATTTCCTGTGCAGTTCCCTCATCCAGTGGCCAGCATACAGAAGGCACCAGGTGTTCTAATGACAGTAAGTTGAGAGCAGTAACAAGTTTAAGCATCCCTCCTGGACTTCACATAGTAAGAGCTTTCCTGTCATAATCTGAAATTTATGTCTCTTCTTTTTAAGTTCCTTAAGTGACTTAGATTTATCTCTTACATGCATTATTTTAAAATGACATACTAGAATAGCATCACTTTCCTTATGGAAGTGGCCTATATCTGGTCACCAAAAAGCTCAGAGCCACATTCTGAACAGTGCAAAGAGTTGAGCTGCAAATGGCATTCTGCGCTTCCTGGTGGCCAGGGCAGAAAGAGAAATACCATCAGTGATATAGTTTTCATTGCTCATGAAGATGAAATTCTGCAGCCTCTATCCCTGCCTGAACTTCTAATTCAATTAATTTATTTTTTTTTTTTCAAATCCTTTGGGAGAATAAAGGAGTACGAATAAAAGCAGTCACCCCTTGGCAATGGAGGATTTAAGATTCACAGCTTGGACGATGCATTAACTATGGCAGAGGGCCAGGATATGCAGGAATGTGAAGCTTTGGATCACATAATGTGGGTGTGTTGTGGGCTTCAGATACGTGCAGGAAAAGTTCTCTTACCTGACGTATTAGTTTGCTAGGGCTGGCATAACAAAACACCACAAACCGGTCACATATACAGCAGAAATGTACTGTCCCCTGGCTCTACAGGCCACGAGTCCAAGACCATGGTGTTGGCAGAGATGGTTCCTTCCAAGGGCCGTGAGGGAGAAGCTGTTCCAGGCTGCTCTCCTGGCTTCTGGGGTTTGCTGCCATCTCGGACATTCCTTGGCTTAGACACGCATCATCTGATCTCTGCCTTCATGCTCACATGACATTCTCCCTGAGTGTGCAACTGACAGCCAAAGAGATGAAACCATTTGCTCAAAGTTACCAATGAGTACAGGACCCAGGAGTATTTAAATACTTAATAAAATGGATAGTGTATGTCTGTATACCGAGACCTATTTTGTGCCCATGATATAGATGGAGAAACTGAGGTATGCAGAAGTTAAATATCTTGCCTAGTGTGACTTGGTTCATACATGGCCAAGATGGAATTCAAATCCAGTTTTCTGGCTTCACAGCCCTTGCACTTTACTGTCCCCAGCAGCCTATGTATTAGAATTCAGGTCTCATGGCTCACCGTCATGCTGACTTCCTTTCCCAGGTACCCAGGCTGCTGTGTATGGTTGAGTAGGTTGTTCACTGCACAAAAATGCTTGGCTGAGAGATCAAGTGAGGATGGAAATCCAGCCTGCATACTAATCCCCAAGCTGTGCGCCCTCACAAGGGTGCTGGGGACTCCCTTTGCCTGGAGGAAGGGGTGCCCTGTTCTAATTCAAAGGTGATCTGCAGGTTCCCAAGATATAAAACAAAGCAATGAACTATTTGCCCATGTGGATTTAAGCCACTTTGTCCAGGACTAGTAAAAAAGAGGGAAGTCTCCTCCCTGCCACCCTGCTCCCAGCAAGAACATCCCTCTGTCTTGACTCGAGCTTGTGTATACCTTAAAATCCAAAATGTCGACTACCTTCCTAAAATATTTGGCAGCAGAGAGAAGGAAAGCGTGCCGAGGCCGAGACCAGTGGGCAAAACGAAACAAAGCTATGTGTTTGGACGCAGGACAGCGACTCCAGGCCACGTTCAGCGTGACAGAGCAGGACTGAGCTTATTTACTGAACCAGAAGCACAAATCAGAGCCAGCAATAGGGCAGGCCGGGTGCTATTCACACAGCCAGCCCTCTCCCTGCCAGGCCTCCTCTCTGACCGTCAGCAAGCCTGGGCCTCTCATTTTCCCATTCAGTAGATGTTTCCTGAAAATGTGCTCCGTTCCTGCAGCGTGCCGAGCAGAGGGGCCAGCTGGAAGTGGAGTCTCCCTAGCTGGGGAGAAGGAGATGGCCCCGGAGTGAGGGGGCAACGGAGCCACGGGCAGAAACAGTTCAGGGCGTGGTGTCTTTTGGAGAGAAAATTTGCAGGTGGGGTTTGTCAAAAGAGGGGAGGCGTGGGCCCCACTGGCTGGCTGTCTAATGGGGAGGGAAAGGGAGCAGACACAGTCCTGCCCCTGCGGATTACAAGCTGCGTTTTTAAAGGGAGCAGGCTCTGCGTGCTCAATATAGCTCCGGCTTATTTCGTAGTAAATTATTCAGATGTTAATTGCATTGTAAACAAAGTGCTACCTTTCTTTCCTTTCCAATTTTCATCATAAAACGTGCAGGCGCCGGGAGAAGGAAGCAGGGAGCTAGGTTGAGGCTCGTTTTTGGCTTCCAGGATGAAGGGGCTCGTGGTGGATGTCTGGCCTGGAACCAGAGTGAAGCAGAGAGACTTTGGTCCCCAGCCCAGAACTCCAGGGTGGAAGAAGTTGGTGGGGTCGATGTCATGCAGCCTGTGTTCCTCCCCCTTTTCCTCTTTGCCACCACCCAGCAAACTATCAAACAGATTGATCCAGCAATAGCTACAAATTATGATGACACCTTTCCTGGGGGGCTGGGCTGAAGGCAAAAGGTTTGAACGTTGCATAGACCATGGCACCAGGTGGTGCAGAAAGCACAGGCCCTGCAGAGTGTCTGGATATGGTTTCAGTACCAGATACCTGAGAACCAAGGTGGTGATGGTTTTCCTTTTGCCAGCAAGCCTCTCTGACGCCTCTGTTCCCTGGTGCACATGAGTCGAGGCTTGTGCCTAGGGAGTGTGACGAGCCCAGGGAACCAGCGACAAGGGGTCTGAACTTCTATAAAGAGCCCACCTGCTTCCCCCCTTTCTGCAGCTTCCTTTGGAAATGACTGTGGTCCTAATTAAAAGCAAATTGCTTAATCTTGCGGCGTCAGGCGAGGGAGGTGCTTCTCAGACGGGGGGCCTCCTGCCAAGGGACAAAAATACTGTGCAGAAGAGGCAGAGAGAGGAAGAGGAGGCACACAAATAGAGCAGAGGCTGTCCTCCCCATCTATCGGGCCCCCATTTCGTGTCTGCAGCCCCCCAGCCGGTGCTTTCTCTGCCAGCAGGAATCAGACCAGCCGGCAGGAAATTTGTGTTGATTCATTACAGAATGATCCGAACTCACCTAGAGAGGGGCCAGTCCAGCGTGAGGCTCTGAGTTTCTTAAATTCTCGGAAAAAGATGTTCCTGATTAAGGCTCCAAGGTAACCCTCCCACGGATATGCTGAAGAAAAGCTTGGAGAGGTCCCTGCTCCCAACTTAATTAGCTCCAATCAACATTAAAAGGCATCTGCATTGTTTACGGCACATCTTAGCCTGGTTCTTGCCCAGAGATGGACTGGAAATGAACTGTTTCCAGAGTGACTTATCCATGCATTCCTTGGAGTCTCCGTTGCTCTGTCCATCGCTGGAGATTTTCTGACGTCGGCCTCTGGTAACCCCAGGGCTGATCCCCTCCCTTCCATCATCTTTGGGAAAGAGGAAAACTCTCTCCCTGTGTCCCCAACCCCCACCAAGCTAACAATTGAAGGGAAAATGCTGCTTTGAGAACTCCAAGGTGGCCACAGGACACCACATGCAGCACTGTCCTGGACACAGCTGGGTGTCCAGCTGGTGGTCAGCTAGAGGTGGCTGCAGAAAAGGGACCTAACTGTTAGCACGTGCTGCTTACCCCTTATGGGTGAGAGCTCAGAAACTAGCTCCTTGCTGTGGATGATTAATACCACCTACAGGGGTTGGCAAGGAGACCCGGGACCCCCACCTCATGCCAAAGATTTGGATGCAGGTAGAGGAGGCAGGGGTAGCTGAGCCATGTTCCATCTATTTTGCTCAGAGCTATATTTTTTAAGCATCAATAGAGCTTCCTGGAAGTTGCTTTAGGACAGAAAAGCTTTGAGGCAAGTTGGAAGTTGTAAGTAATCAGGGTGGCCACTCCTTCATTCACTCATACATTCACACTCCATTCATTTATTCATTTTATACCTACGAAGCATCCCCTTGGTTCCAGCCATGGAGGGCTAAGTCCTGGAGGCACAGAGCTGAGTAAAATCAGATTCCTTCCCTCAAGGAGGTCACGGTCCAGTGGAAAGCTGGCTGCGGGAATGAGTAGAGCAGCCGTACCTGGGTGCAATGAGAGGACAGGTGGAGAGTTCAGAGGGAAGCATTGGGCCAGCTGGGAGCTGTCAGGAAAGGTTTCCCAGACAGGCAGATCCTGAAAGGACAGGCAGAAAAAGTGGGGGAGGAGAAACTTGGGAGAAAGATATTGAGAGGGCTTTCAGGGTGGGGGAAGGAACATTCCTCACTGTGCACCCCAAGAAAGAGGTGGCCTGACTAGAGGACTGTGGGCAGCTGCCATTGCATGCCAGCTCTCCAAACACTGTCCCGAATCACTGAGCTGACATCACCAGCTCCAAGTAAATAAGAAAGAAAATGAATGAATAAATGAATGAGGAACAACAGAGCCATTTGCTCGCAGAGCCAGGTAGACATGAGTGATGAATGGTGCCGTTCAAGGCCAGTTGAAGTAGCAGCATATTTTGGGGGCAGCCCAGGACACAGCAGGTGGACAATCGAAGTGCACCCAGTGACAGCTGGAAGAGATACCTCTAAGCGATTTGAACAAGCCTCTTGCCAAACATGAATTCCAGTTTGCTTCTAGAATCATCGATTGCGGGATTTATTCAGTTTGCCCACTCCTAAGGTTTATTTTTTTTTCTCTTCTAAAATCACGATTGTTTAAATGTGAAATGGTATATAGTTTCCTAAGAGTTCCCTACTCATAACCACGTGTGATCCTCACAACAAATTAGGAGTGGGAGCATCACTCTGGATTTTTGGTGTAGTGACAGAAATACAGTTCAGTTTGGCTTGAGAAGAAGACATGGTAATTTAGTGACTTCTGCAAATCAGCAATCCAGGTGTAGCATTGGCTTCAGGTGTGGTTTGATCCAGGCACACAAACGATGTCATCAGAACTGTTTGTCTGCATCTCTCAGTCATGCCTGTCTTTTGCGTCAGCTTCACTCTAGGACTTCATTAGAGGTCTTGTGTGTTGGCCTCAGCACTCCAAGCTCATACCAGCCTCCTGCTAACAGATCCTGGAGGGAAAAAGCATTCTTTGCCTGAACCTCCCATGTAAGAGTACGGATTCATTTTGCCTAGATTACTGTAGGTCACATGTGCCTCTGTGAACCAACCTCTGTGGCCATAAGGGTGAAATAACAGCTGATTGGCTAGGCTGGCTTTGGGGGTTCACCCTTGAGCCACCAGTATTGGCTAGGGAAATCTGCAGTTCTGATGGTCAGGCCTGGGTCACACGCTTTTACACTGGTGCTGGTTGCGGAGTCTGACATGATACCTATAAACTGACTGTGGGGTAGAGATGGATCCTGAGGAAAATTTTTCATAAGATTCCAAAAGTATGAGGGCATGGAGGCTGGGCTACATAAAATAGCAAGTATTCACATGTCATCGTAAAGGTCCTGTCAGCTACATTAAACAAGGTCAAAAGAAACGAGTGGAATTCGTTATAATAACATACTTTATTTGACCTAATATATCCAAGGTATTATCATTGCATCGTGTAATCAACATAAAAATTATGAATCAGATATTTTACATTCTTTTCTTTCATGCTAAGTCTTCCAGATCCAGTGTGTATTTCCCACTTACAGCACTTCACGATTAGGATGCTAAATTTTATCAGAAATTTTTGATCTGTATTTAGAGGTCATAATATTTACAGTTGAAAAAGTAGATCCACCTACCACCTTAAGTTGCTGCCAACAAACTTAAAAGTATGCTGATAACTGAATTGAGTATCAGTCTTTAAATTTACACTAATTGTAAAATTAAAGAAGATGAGAAATTGAGTTACGTTCCCACTGCTCAATAGCTATATGCAGCTAGTGACTACTGTATGGAACAACATGGGGCTAGAAGGTAGGAAATACCTGGAAATATCCTGAAGTATCTAAGAACTATGTTCAAGTATGTGGACGTCAGTTAGGTAACTAAGCAAGAACTCCAAAAAGCACTTCATGTGGAAGGACTTACGGGGGTTCTCATCCTGCCTCTGGTATTTATCGGCTGTGTGACACAAAGCAAGTTATTTAACCGTTCCCAGCCTTGGGTTGCTTGTTTGTGAACCGGGTATAACAAGATCCACTCTTCAGAGTCCTTGTGAGAAAAGTCACTCTCTTGAAATTTAATAAATGCACAAAACCGGTAGCTATTACTAATTATGGAGCCTCGACCTAAAGGCGGCTTCTCTCCCAAGGCCTCTCTTTGCATTTCCCATTTGGCTGAATCTCCTTTCCCACTCAGAGACAAAGCAAAAAGATGAAAAGATTGCAGAGGACGGGATAAACAGAAGTAATCACCTGGTCTTTAGGCTTCTCTCCTGGCTAACGCGTAGCAGAAGCTTTTCATCAAATCCTCTAATTTATGTTCAGGTGGATGGGGGAAGTCTTTACAAATGATTCTTCTCCTGAGGCTTGGAGACAGGGGCTAATTTTCTGGGCACCTGCTCTGGACCCAGCACTGTGCTGACTACATGACATTCCTGTCTAGTTCGTCCTTCCAGCCTTACAGGCTGCATGGGCCGTAGGTACGATTTTTCCAGTTTTACAGAGAGGCAACGTTGCACACAAACCTAGCACAGCATTGCCTAGCTAAAATGTGGAAGGATAGAGATTTAGCTTTCCAGATTTCCAAACTAAGGTAAAATAAGGAGTAACATTTAGATCCCAAGGCGATGTTCCATATATGAATTGGTATTTTTTTTTATTAGTGATGGCAAATAACTAATCAGTTATTTGGGTATTAGCTGACTTTCACAGAATCTATGTTTTAAATGCAAATGAGAAAAGAATGGGGAACCTTTTTTCAATTTTTCCAATCAGCTTCCACCCTGTGACAGAGAAACCTTCTGCCCTGAGGACCAAGTTTGCTAAAGAGTGCCTGGGCCACTAGTCGAGCCTTTTATTTTTGTGGCTCTTTTGATCCAAACAATGCAGTAAGCTCTTTTTTTTTTTACCCTTAGAGGCCATGCTCCAGATAGCGTTAAGCCCACAGGAATTTCATTTTAAAAATAAAAAAAGACATCATGGAGTTACTTACAAAGATGTAGCCGCAAGAGCATTCATCACAACATCGTCTATAACGGTGAATTAAGCAGACAGACAGGAATGTCTGATGAGAGGAGATGGTATAAATAAATACGAATACATTTGTAAGACAGGATCTCATAATATCTTTTAGCATAATTAGTATGATGAAAAGTATTCTTCATCTTCGGGTAAATGGGAAAAAAGCAGATTACCCAAAAAAGTATGTGAGGCTGTATGTCTATTCAATTAAAACAAACAAAGTCACCTTCATATAAGGAGAGCAGAAGAGTGTGCAATCAAAGGTCAGCAGTGTTCTTTCTGGGTGACGGCATTCAATGAGTAGTTTTTATTTTTCTCTTTTGTGGGTTCATCTATAGCATCTCGTTTTCATGATGAAATGTGGATATTGGGACTTGGGTTAGGAGCACATTGTATTTTATCTTTAAAGGCAGGCATCATTTAACAAAGTGGCTATAACATGAATGTTCTGATTTAAAAAAAAAATAGGCGTATCAGTATATAATCAATAACAGCCATGTAGTGTTTGTTACGTAGCAGAGTTTTTTGTTTTTTGGGTTTTTTTTTTTTTCCTTTTTACACCATTTTTCTAGTAGTCTCATAACACTCCTGAAAGTGGGTGGGATTCCGGCTGACCAGGCACAGCAAACACAGTGCCCAGGGCTCGGGACACTGTCAGGGGCCCACAGAAACATTTTAATTTCCTTTAAAATAAGAAGGAACAAATGAATATAATCCAGCCTAAGTTATATCCAGTTTTATATCAATGCAGTTGTAAAATATAATTTTTAATATATTTTTATTGAGGAGTAACTCAAAAAGACAAAAGCACGTATGCCCACAGAAGCCAGAAGGTGACCCTTGGGTAGGACTGTTTTCATTTTACAGATAAAGAACCCTGGTTTGAGGTTGCAAAGCTTTCTTAGTCCAAACTCTAATTGTAGTCTGTGGACTCCACTGTGTTGCCCTGTTCCTGCTTTTTAGCGTTCACTTTTAAAAGCATTATTATTCTTCAACATCTGAGTACAGCCTTATTATTATTTTATTTTCCTTAAGAGGAATGCAGGGTGCTTACAAAATCCTGCCCTTTCATTTTACAACTGCCCCTACAAGCATGTAATTTTGAAGGAGCTCTGCATTGATGACCATGTGGTTTGCGTACACTATAAATACTTAGCAGCGCATGGTGATGTCTGGTCTGCACCTCTTAGCAGAGAAAGTAATAGTCTTAATGGGCAAAAGTCTGTGAAATAAGAAATAAGTCTCCGTTTATGCTTGCGTTGTAGCCAGCTAATGAATCTTAACCACGTTATCAGCCACACGATGGAATCAGATTTTTTCCCTTCTATTTTAGTACCAGACTCAAGAACCTGAAGACATGCCTATTTTCAAACATCTCTCTAAAAATTTAATTTCTGATTGAATGAGAATCACAAAATAGAAAGATGGAGGCTAGGTGGGCAAAAAGTAGGTTGGGAAATAAAAATTAATACAACTAAGTTTCTAGTTCCCAGGAGCTCCTGCCTTTTGGTTCCTGGGTCAGGCCATAATTTAGGAATTGGCATGCTTTTGCTACAAAGGACCAGATAGTAAATATATCAGGTTTTTTGGACATACCGTCTTTGTCACAACTGCTCATTTCTGTTGTTATGGCACAAAGGCAGCCAATAGCCATTGCGTAAACACATGAGTGTGGCTGTATGCCAATAAAACTTTATTTACAGAAACAGGTGGTGGGCTGGATATGCCGAGGGGCTGCAGTTCACCAAGCCCTGGTGGTAGATCTGGCTGCCATTTACAGTTCAGATAATTCCAGGGTTGAACACACAAGTTAAGGTGTTTGATTTGCTCCTCTTTGTGGCTTCCAAGACCCTTACGGTGGCGCCCTGACTTCTTTTGGGACGTCACATCTTCCACGCCTCGGACACACTGGCCTCCTCTCTGCTCTCCAGACAAGCCAAATTCATTCCTACTTTATCTCCTTTATCCTTGCTGGGCCCTTTCTCTAGAGCAGGGTCACCAGATTCAACAATTAAAGATACAGGACACCCAGTTAAATTTTAATTTCAAATAAACCACTAATAATTCTTTTAGTATAAATACATCCTGTGCCATATTTGGGACATACTTGTACTAAAAAATGTTGCTGTTTATGTGCAAGTCACTTGTAACTGGATGCCTGTATTTCACTAGAAATCCCTAGAATCTTGAGTTTGACCTGCCTGCTGGCTTCTAGTTTCCCATGCGAATGTCTTGTCCTCATAGCATCCTTTGCTACCTGCCCTGTGTAGTTGGTTGCCCCTTCTAGGCACTTGATCACTCTAGCTGCCTTATTTTCTTCCTGTCTGGAATTATCTTATTTATTTATTCACCTGACTAATATGTGTCTCTCCATGAGAGCAGGGGCCTTACCTCTTTTATTCCCTAGTGTATGCCAAATGCCTAGAAAGGTCCCTCTCACATAGTGGGTCTTCAATAGCATTTGTTGAATGAATGAATGAATGACTTTCAAAAGTCATATTTACGCCAAGGCTAAATACCCTCCAAAGGGCTGGGAATATGAATAAAACTAGTATCTATTGAGTCGCATGTGTGGACCAGGCATGGCCCAGCTGCTTGCTCTCTCCTGACTCTAAAAGCTCATGAAGCAAGTTGTGTCTTCAGTTTAAAAAGAACATTAAATCTGTGTGGCCGGCTCAAGGTCTCAGAGGCAGTAAGTGGTCCAGGTGGAAATCAGATCTGTCATTTTAACCTAAGACTCTTGAGTCCCTAGGACCCCTAAAAAGAGTCTGTGTAAATCAAACACGTGCACACCTTCTTTGAATTTCATTACATGGGAGCACTAATAAAAACAGAAGAAAAACCTGGCCCATGTAGCCAGGAAAAGCCATATCACTTTGGCATCATTGACTAAATAACTTCTTCTTTTAGGCTAATTCTTACCAACTACAAAATATGCCAAGTCAGGTTCTCAAAATGAGTGGTTATGAAAACAAAATAAAGTCGAGCAAAACCAAACAATGCATCAGCCCATGCTTCATTTTTCCAGAATTCTCTGTCCTTGACAGAGGATAAACAGGGAATCCACTTTATCCTGTGCCCACTGAGAATTCAGTTTCCCACATTTGCTAACTTTCTTTCCCTCTTCCCTGACTTGGTCGGGAACATCTATCATTTTCCCTTCAGAGGTTTGTGCCTTCCAATTTGAGAAAACCAAGACGTGGAGGAAACAAAGGCACATCACTAAGTCTGAAAAGGCTACATGCTGTATGTTTCCAACCATATGACGTTCTGGAAAAGGCAAGACTATGGAGACAGTGAGAAGATCATCCGTTGCCAGGCATAGGGAGGGAGGGAGGGAAGGATGAGTGGGCAGAGGACAGAGGGTTTTTCAGGCAGGAAAACTACTCTGTGTGACACTGTAACAGTGGGAACATGTGATTATCCATTATCCAGACCCATAGAATGTCCCCCTTTTATCCATGGGTGTTTGCTCCAAGGTGGTCAGTGGACGCCTGGAACTGGATAATACAAACCCTTTATACGCTATGTTTTTTCCCAAACATACATACGTATGATAAAAGTTAATTTATAAATTAGGCAAAGTAGGAGATGAATAAAAACTAACAATAAAAAAGAATAATTACAACACACCGTAATAAAAGTTACCTGAATGTGATCTCTCTCTCACTTTCTCTTAAAATATCTTACCTCGCTCTCTCTTAAAAGTGCCGTACTCACTTATTAGCTGTACCGCAGTTAACTGAGGGTAACTAAAACCTCAGAAAGTGAAACCACAAGTGAGGGGGGCTGCTGTACACCAAGAATGAACCCTAAAACTACGGACTTTCGGGGACACCGATGTGTCGGTGAAGGTTCCTTCATTGGCACTCTGGTGCGCAGGGCTGACGGTGGATAGAGGCTGTGCACGTTTGGGGTTAGGGGCGTGTGGGGAATCTCTCCACCTTCGGCACAAGTTTAATTTGAACCTAAAACATCTCTAAAAACTACACTCGTAAAAAAGGAAAGCCACGAAGCCACGTTTTCTGATCTGGTGTCTTCGTGTGGGGAGGGTGTGTCACACACTGCCATTGCATTCAGAGATGTGACTGTGCTCACACAAGTTTTGTTTATTTGTCACTGCCGTTGCCCAAAGTGGGTGCCCTGTCCTTTGGTGGCCCTGTGCCCACAAAATCGCGTATAAAGTGACACACACTTTGTTCACCGTCCAAGAACACGGATGCACATCTGTAAACTGCACCTCCGAGGGATCAATCTTATTGATTTTCTTTTTTCCAAGTGCCTCTGTCAGAATGAACACAAAGTATTACTCTATCTCCCAAATCCATAGGCATGTTATTGGATTACGACAGTTTTGTAGGTGCTGGCCGTAGTCACTGCTGTGTTCTTTTTTTTCTTGAAGAAGATGCAGGAGAATTGTCAAGTGGGTTTAAAAAAAAAATGTGTTGCGTTCTAAAGAATTCTCTGAGTTCACTGGTGACTCCAGGGTTCTCTGTAATATGTGAGTGGAAAACACATTTTTTTTCCCGCGGGGCAGAGGGGGAGATTTAAAATACCTTGGATCGTAAACAACAGAAGAAAACGGTTTGCAAAGCGGGATTGGTAAACTGACCAACAGAAAATGGTGACACTGCAACAGCGACGTTGCCACAGCTGGTGTCCCTGACGCCTCCCGCACCCGTGATGACGTATGTGAAGCTGATTTCTTCCTGACGCCAAGGTGAGCTCGCTCTGGGCTTTCCTCTGAATCACGGCATCTGTGATGAAAATCTCCTCGGCTCCAGAAATTCGTCTGAATGGGGCTGTTCTCATTTTGTCTGTTTCTTCAAAGAGGAGCATGTCGGGTCTCAGCCTTCCAGAACAGACACAGAAGATAAGAGGTGAATGCCAGACACGAGAGGGGTGCCGGGCTCCGCGAGGCTAAGTCTGGAGGTTTGAACTAGATGTGTCGATAAGCTCCCTGCTTCCCGTCCGTCTGAATGCACCGAGGCTGCTGCGGACACCCCCGTGGCTGATGCCAAGGAGTCAGCGATCTCCGACCCCGCGATGCCTCTCGACACGAATTTTTATTTCCTCTTGTGCCCTGTTTTCTCGAACGCCACGTATTTGTGCTGATTCTAAAGTAAGGGAAAGGTGAAATATTGTGACACCGAAAGCTGAAGGCTTGTTCCAAGGAAGTGTTGACTTCTGTCATTTCCTTCCTTTCAGCCTCTGCACATTTTCCCTCCATGGGAGCCGGCTGGGAGCCCAAACCGCTGTGTTTGGCCAATGCAGATATTAAACTTCCGAGCACCCCGCCACTGCCCTCGCCTCCCCGGCGCACCTTCGCCCCGGCAGGAATGTTCATTCTCCTGAGGGGGGAAATTAATTCCGAGTTCGGTCCACATTTAGACTGGTGCATTTCCTGTGCAAACACTGCTGACATTTATGAAATCTAATTTAATAAATGTCTATGATATAGCACTCATTAACATACCGCAAAATAGCTCTGGAGTAGCCCGTTTTAATCAAATAAATTGTTGCTGCCGTTACAACAGCCTGTTCCTTTAGGATGGGGAAGGTGGCCGCCCCGAGCAGAGGCCTGAGTTTGTTTGGGGTCTGGGTGTCGGGACCCCGCAGCTCCACCCGACAGTGCGATGAGGGGCCTGCGCCTCTCGGTGTTTGCTCCTGATATGAGAAGATGAAAAATTGCTGATCATATATCATCTCCATAAATCTTCCCGACAATAAGTCATAAAACCTTGTGTCCTTACATATGGTAGGCACCCGGGGATCATGTTGCCATATGTGAACAGCAGCCTTTGGATAAAAAAAAAAAAAAAAAAAAAATCTTTTGCCTAAGAAAAACTTCTAGAGCAGCTTTCCATACCTGCCGTGGACATGCCTCTTGCAATTTCCCATCTATCCTATTTTTTTTTCCCTTTTCCTTGCCCCCTCGTCACGGGGCTGCCTCTTTTTGTTCCAAATTACCGTCGGAAGAATTCCCAGCGCGCTAATTAGGAAATTTTGTGGTTTGCTAAATTCCCTTTCTGTCTGGCACAACAGAATGAGCGAATAATCACCCCCCAGCCAACGTAGGACACAGGTATTCAGGCCTTTGTGTGGCAGAACAGGGCTCTTGTTTTCTCTGGAGCTGCCCCCAGCTGACCGCGAGGCCCCAGCCCTGAAAAACGGTGCCCAGCTAATGAGAAATGCCTATTTATTTTTAAAACGCTACTCGTTTTCATATCTATCAGCTAAATTAAAGGAGACATGAGAAGATGGCCTCTCGCAAGCCCAGCCGGGCTGGAGCCCAGACACAATGAGATGGAAGCATCCGGCTTCAGACTGGCAGAGAAAATAGGCCCCCTGTTTTCGCACTGAGGCCGGTGGCACACTTGAGATGCATGCAGAAATGCAGAGAGTATTTGCTTTTTCTATTTTAGTTAAATGATGCGATTATCTGTTGCCTCTCGTACAGGGCCGGCCCACGCGCAAGGAGGACACCCAGACGTGTGGCCGGGTGGCCGGCGTGGGGGGACAGTGGGGTTGAAGCAGAGGAGCCCTGCCATTCATCATTTCTGAGAATTCCCGTTTCCAGGCTAAAACGCGGATGCTTTATCGTAGAAAGTAACGTGTGCCCGGTCTGTATGGAGCTCTCCAGCAGCGTCTTATCTGGACCCCAGAGGGGACACTCCTTTCCTGAGATATTTTATCCAAAAGTCATAAACAAAACTCAGCTCCTGATATTTGGTCAACAAGAGAAAACACTTGGAAGGCAGGCAGGAAGTGAGAGGGCCCCGTGGGGAGGGGACGGAGCTCGGGGGACTGCTCGCGGAAAGGGAAGTTGGCCAGGCAGGCACGGTGGGGCTGGAGACCCCCAAACCCTCTACTCCTTCCCTCCTTCAGTTGTGTGTCCCCTGCCCGTGATCTTGTGCAGAAAGCCCACTTTGAGGACCGTCTGCCCCCAACCCAGAATAACATAATACATCCAAACAGCATGCCTTGGACTTTGGGGTCACTCTTGCAAACTGGCTGGGGGAGAGAGTAAAAGTATCCCATTGACCCCCAAAATAAGATGGGGACGGAGACTGGCAGAAGCCCTTTTGATATTTGGCACCAAGTATCAGACAGACTGACTTCGTGCTATTCTTATGCTAATTATTTTACCAATTGATATTTGATTGTTTCTATAAAAGGTTTATGTCAGTGGAATTCACCACAGGCTTTTTAACGACCTCAAGATGCAAGAAAGAAATGCACCCAGAGTCCATTAAAGAATTAGGTTTGGTGCACGCCGGAGTCTGCTGAAAGGGGCCAGCCGCAGGCACCTCCTCCTTGGGCTCAAGTGAAGTGAGCATGACACCCCCCACCTTATTTAATAACTTTTGATAAAAGAAGGGTTAAAAAACATCCTTTTTTGTCTGTGAATTTGACTCTTAGCATGTCTTGGGAATGCTGGCATTCTGGAAGCAATGTCTTTGCCTGGATTCCATGTTTCTAACTGGCGTATAAAGCCGGCGTGCTGGTGTGGTAATAAGAATAATTATGATTGCTGTCATAGTAGTCATTATAATCTTCTTGAGTAGAGAGCACAATGTTGTCTTCAGTCCTCCAAAAACAACAGCCTAAAGCTTCACCATCTCTCCTTTGTTCATCAAGAAATAGTCACAAAACAATAAAGCAACTTCTCCAACTTTATACATCAGAAACTGTCCAGGTTGTCTGACGCTTTCGGATCAGTGGTGTCTCCTAATCCTACCCTGATGTCTTGTTCTTGCACAGAACTGTACCAGACTGGGAATTTGGAGCACTGGGTTCTTAGGGCCAATGTCTGAGTCATTTCTTCTCTCTTGTTGCTATTTCTTCATCTGTAAAATGGTGGGTGTGGGGGAGGACATTCCTGCCTAGATATTTAAAACTTTCAGCTTTAAAAATATATGATTCTACGAACGTCACAATAAATTCCTGATTTTTTTTTTCGGCAATTTAACCATAAACCACTTCCTTTTTTAAATTCTTTTGAATGTATTGTATCACTGTAAAGAGAAACAGAAGCCGCTAGATTTCGAAGGGTTTATAAAAATAAAGTACATTTAGCATACTCATCTCTGCAGCCCTGACATGTTGACACAGAGTCTGGCTCGGAGACATTGCCCAATAACTCACGGGTAGATGAATGAACAGGGATGACTTAATCCAGGTCCCTGCATCCCCAAGAGCTCCTCCCGGACGTGGCAGAGTCAGAGTGGCTCTGCTGCTGCAGCTCAGCTGTGTCCTGGTGGTGTCCCTGTCTGTAACTATTAGCAGTGAGCGATTGCCCCGCTTCCATCCTGTGCAGCGTGAGGCAGCCCAGGGGCACCCGGAGCAGCTGCAACCAGCCCCAAGCCGGGTACATCCCCTCTGTCACCGCTGCTGGTAGGGGACAGGTGCTGTGCCCAGGCGCACCCAGACACATGGCGCTTTGCTGAAGGGAGGCAGGGAAGGCCTCATCCAAGGGGCATGCTTGGTGGGAAGCTCAGATTTTTATGGGGAGTGACATTCCAAGGGCTGTAATGCAATGCTCCAAAGTATTCAAGGGTGTAGCCCCCAGAGAGAAGAGGGAAGCTAACTTGTGTTGAAGGGTCTGTGACTCGAGAGATGTCATGGCTTTATGGATGAGGAAACTGAGGCTCCAGCATGTCCAGTAACTAGCCCCAAAGGCACGTAGCTAGAAAGGGGAGGATCCAGTAATCAAATCCAGATCTAAGTGACTCCGCAGCCCCTGCCCTTTCTAATATGCCACACGCAGAAATGAGGGGTGGATGCTTTGAGAAGGACGGCAGAGTCGAGGCTGTTGGGGCTCAGGACACAAGCTGCTTTGTGGCTGCAGAAGGAAAAATGACCTAGGGTTTGAATGTTGGGGTCAGTGTCTAGGCCAGCCTCAAGCACCACCTAAACCGTCCCTAATTTAAGGAGACTTGTGCTCCAACACACAGCTGTGTTCCCGGACAGCAGAGGGGCTTCTGAACAGCTGGAATCCTAAACAACTCAATAATTTTCCCTTCCTTCCTCCCTCCCTCCATCCCTCCCTCTCTTCCTTCCATCTTTCCTTCCTTCTCCAAGAATGTATTGACTTTCTATCCTGTGCCAGGCACTTTGCTAACTGCTAATGAAGCAATGCAAAACTGAAGGCAGTGCTGCCACGTTGGGCACAGAGTTGCAGTGAGCTCACCTGTTGTTGCTGTCGATGTTAGAGCTTGCCCGAGATTCTGAGTCCTCCCCTGAGGTTGGTCATAGACATGTGACTTCTTTTGTCCGGTGAAATGGGAAGAAAAGTAAGCATGTCACTTGCAGATGGAAGCATTGAAGAGCTGGCAAGGGATTCCCCGTGGTCTCTCTTCCCTGCCTCAGTGATCAAGGACACACTTTTGGTGTGGAAATTCCACAGGACCTGAGCAGTGGGATGTTAAGACAGCACACGGACAGCGTCCCGGACGAGTCCCTTGGTCCCACAGTGGGTATTGTGTGCACGTGCATCTTTGTCTCAAGTTCCTGAGATGTGGAGGTTGCCGCTGCAGCATAGCGTGGTCTATCCTGGTTAATAAAGCTGCGTTTCGATCTTGACTTCCAACCCATCCTTCCTTACGGCTGAGCCAGACCTTCTCTTTGAGAGTTTGATTTCACTGGTAGATGTCAGGGTCTGTGTCTTATTTCCCTCTGTAGCCTTCCCACCTGGTTCAGGGTCTGGCCAAGAACAGGAGCTCAGCAAATGTTTGTGAAGTGGGTAATTAAGAGAAGGAGTCGGGGTGAACGCCTGCAACCTCAGAGCTGGAAAAGCAGCGCTAGCCTAGCATGGACCTGGGATGTGCAGAGGCTGAGGGATCTGTCCAGCTAGTGGCGGGGCCAGGATTTGAACTCAGGTGTGTGGTGGCAAAGCCCACCCTCTTTCCACTGCACCAGAACCCCACTGAATTCCCCTCGATGTGGCCGCCTCCTGCTAAACTCTCTTCTCCGATGGACGATGTACTTCACCCCCAAAAACCGCCCTTCCCCTGGCAGAGTTGGGATTGACCCTTGGTGAAGTTTGGAGACCATATATAATATTATTTGAGTCTTTAGTAGGTTTCAGGCATCTGGTCCCACAGTATACATGATCCTTGTGAGAAATACATACATTATTGGTATATGTTATGTCACTTAATTCTCATGATAACTCTATAAAATAGGTCCTATTTTTATCTTCAAGTTAAAGAGAGAAAAACACAGCTCAGAGAGGTAAAGTAACCCGATCAAAGTCACACAGCTCCTAAGTAGCAGAGCTGAAATTTGAACTCAAGTCTGAGTCCATAATGGAAGCTCTTAACAACTATTTTATGTTGCATCTTATCGGAGGGAGTGTGTGTGTGTGTGTGTGTGTGTGTGTGTGTGTGTGTGTAAGAGAGAGACAGAGACAGAGAACAACTTCTTGGGGGCTGGCAATGATATAGGAATTTTTTTCTCTCTACTTGCTGTTTATCCAAGTTTGTCACTTGTGTTTTTACAGGAAGCTGTAAGGACTTCCTGCTTTAACTCTCACAGATGCTGGCCCCGATAATTCGCCTATTTACATACCTACAGGGCAAGGCGAAGCCCTGAGCTGCTGACTCTTGTGGGATTTCAGGACAAGCACTGATGGATCACCTCCTGCCCTATTATCTCTGTGCAGCCTCCCAGAACTGCTGGGTGTGGGTGGGGGAGGGCGGTCTTTCCTCTGTCCTTTCATTGGTGTGGCTGTTATGTCCTGTGCAGGCCCTGGGCTAGGCCCTTTCATACTCGTCATCCTAACGACCCCTGGTCCTGTCTATAGAAACTGTTGTCCCCGTTTTACAGCTGAGGAAAGCAAAGCTTAGCTTGGAGCAGTGATTCTTAGCTGGGGCAATTGTCACACCTTAAGAGAGGGTGTTGTGGCCAAGAGGGTGGAAGCCAAGGATGCTAGTCAATATCCTCCACTGCACAGAACAGCCCCGCCCAGCCTACATGCCAATAGCACCTGGGTGGAGAAAGTTTGACTTCGATACTTTGTAGACCATTCAAGCAATAGGGCTGGCATTTGAGCCCACATCTGCCAAGACCGTGTACTCCTCACAATAGACACGAGGACCTTAAAGCCAACAGGACCCTTCCCTGACACCTCCACTGGGTGACTTACCTGCCCCCTGCTCACACTTGGTGCCACCTTGTCCAGCTCCTTCTCTGAGCACAGCCCAACCTCGCCTTGGTGGCATGTGCTCCTGACACCAGCCTCCCTGAGCTCATCTCTGTCGTGCTGTTTCTGCAAGTTGCATGTCTACATCACCCCAGCTCACAGACCTGAAGGTTAAGGCCTGGCTCATTCAGCTGAGGCTGTTCTGATACGATTCACTCATTTAGTAAACACCCGCTCTGTGCCTGGCCCGTGCAAAGTGCTCCATATGGACAAGGGGAACAAGGTGTGGCACAAAGTGAACCATTATTGTAGTAGTGGTGACAACAACGATCACTGGCATTTACTGAGATTTTCATACCATCTGGCATCATCACCTATAACCCTCTGCCGAAGCTCTAATGAAACATACTTTACGATGGATGCAGGGGAAACGCAGTGGGTGCCCAGGGCTGCTTGGGTGGCTGAAGAAAATGACCCAGAGGTCTGAGTGGAGACCTGGAAGAGGAGGGGCTCTGCAGGCGAAGGCATGACACACAGAAAGAGCAACAGCAAGGGGAAGAGCCAAGGGGAGCCCACATCATGGGTGGTCTAGAAAGTCCCAAGAAATAATTCAGTAAATGAAGACAGTATAGGGTTGGTCAGATGTCTGGCATCACACAGCTCAACCTTGGAATGCCTGGTCGGACTCAGGCTGAGTCTTAAAAAAGGAAAAATGGAGAAAGTAAGCTAAGGAGGGCATTTTGTTTGGCAGCAGGTGAAACTCCCTAAGACCAACATCTGAAGACAAGTCAAGAGATTCTAAATCCAAATCAGGTCCAAATGCCCAAGGTCCTTCATTGTCGGGTCCCAGCCTGCCTGCCAAGGGCCCTCTCTGGCCTCCACCCAGGAGCCATCCACACCAAATACCAACCCCTACGAGTCTTCCACAGCCTATACTCACACCACGGTTTTGACTTTTTGTCCAGGCTCTTCCTTTTCTCTGTAAGATGAACATCTCTATATCCTTATATGAGCAGCTTAAACACTGCCTCCTCCAGGCAGCCTTCCTGCATTCACTCTGCTCTTTCCTCTTCGCTCCGGTTCCATGTCACGGCCCTGCATGGTGTTGGTTGCCATGGCTGACTCCCTCAGCAGAAGACCAGCAGCCCCCTGACACCAGGGACCTGTCTAACTTTGCATTTGCTTCCACCTCTGTGCCTAGCACAGGGCACGGCTCCTACTGAAGGTGCATTCATTACTCGTCAACTAGGGGGTGAATTGAACTAGAAAATGACCTTTAGCAACAAGCCGATTTGCAGAGACTTGGGGATGTTTGCAGTTGTTCCATCCAATTTGGTGGACACTAACCTCATGTGGCGATTTCACTTTAAATTAATTGCAATAAAATACACTTTAAAAATGCAGTTTCTCAGTTGCACTAGCCACATGTCTAGTGTTCAATGGCCACATGTGGCTAGTGGCTACGGTATTGGGTAATGCGGATACAAAATATTTCCATTATAGCAGAAAGTTCTATTGGGCAACACTGGTCTAGCCTTTACAGAGTAGGGACGGCCGCCTAAGCCCATTCTCCTGTCCCCGTCCACATCCTCCTCGTCCTCCCCAAGGTTTGCTACAGAAGAGCCGTCGGGCAATTGAATAACACCGTTTGTACAATGCCAGGAGCTGCAGAGGGATTTGGCGAGCTGGAGTTTGCTGAGGGTTATTGCTACTCTACGTAAATCAAATCACTCCTCCTGGGTGGGCTTCAGGCCTGCAGAGAGAGCCCAGTGGCCGCTGCGTTGAGACACGGGTGCCTGTCGTGGGAAACGCGAGAGCTAAGCGACCGAGCAAGCTGAACTCAGCTCCAGTGGGCTGCGCGAGGTTCAGAAACACCTGGCAGGCTCAGAAACACAGATGTCTCCCAGCCTTTAATTGAAAACGTTCTGAGTGGGCAGAATCAGGACAGAGCTAACGGAGATTCTTCTCGTAAGTATTTCTCGGGAAAAAAGGAAACCGTTACTTCCTCTTCGTAGGAACATTTGGTTTGTCGATTCAGTTAAAAGGCATTTACTGAACCCCAAGATCAGTGGATTTCAAACATTATTTTTTTTTTCTCTTTGAAGCCGATCCCTAGAATACAAACCTAATTTGTAAAGCACATAAAAAGAGTTGCTGCCCAGGTTGAGGGTGGGGAGGGAACCCGGCTCCCACTTGTTTAAATCTCCAATGCCATCACGCTGCACAGCCCCAGGGCTGCTGTTCACACGGGAGCCCAGGTAGGGGCCCTGCCCTTATCTGGGGGGAGGCATGCACAATTTGAAAACTCTTGGCTATGTGCAATCTGAATTGTTACAAAACAATAAAATAAGCATGCATCTACATTCTTAATAAAAATAAGCTAATTTTCTGCAACTCTTGCTAATGTGCAAAGTGCTTTTGATGTGATGCCTCACCTGATCTTGTCAACAACAGCTAGAGTGAAGCCTTGGGGTTCAGGTTGTCCTCTTAGTCCTTTCTGTGTCTGTAGCCCCTGATTCAGTGTCTGGCATACAGTAGGTGCTTAAGAGTTGTTTGAGGGAGGAGACAGAAGGAAGAGAGGAAGAGGAAAATGGGGAGGGAGAGAGTGAAAAAAAGCGAAAAAGGAAAGAAAGTTGGAAAGAAGGAAGGCAGGCAGGAAGGGAACTTGCGATGTACCATTACTAGTTCCAGTTTACAAAAAAAGGAAACTGAGGCACAGGGATTTTAAGCAACTTATTAAGCCAATGAGATAATCAGTGGCAGAGCCACGATGCAAGCACAGCTCCTCTGACCCTAAAGTGCGTGTGTTTAACCGTCACTCCGCCCATCCTCCCGGTTCATTTTTTCAAGTAAAAAGCCACATATGTGTCCTTAATCACCCATTCTCACATGGCCCCGGCTTCTTAATGTATAAAAGTGTTGAAAAAGGTCTCTCTCCCTCTGAGAAAGAGTTCCTCTTCCTGGATCCTTCATCCTCCTTCCTTCCCCTGCAATAACCCACCCCTCTCCTTGTCCGTGGGCTGCAACTTGGAAGCCCGCACAAAGGGTGCAAATTAAAAGTGCATCAGCCGGCGTGAGAACGACCAAGGCATTCGTGAAACAGAGCCCGCCAGCAACCGTGCTCGCGGTGCAGCTAAACCGATCGGTGTTGTGTCAGGGCGGAGGGGGTGTTCTCGTGCCTGTTCCATTTTTATAATGAAGCCGTATGTCTGGAAGTGGAGGCAAAAACAAATGAATGATACGATGTGTTTCGGAGATTACCTGGGGACTTCCTAACGCAGGCTGAGCTGTTGTTAATGGGTCGTGCTATGGCCATGATGTTCGGAATAATTAAACCATGAGTTCAGCGAAATCCCAGCAGCAGGAACACGATTACGTGACTTCACCCCCACCCCAACACACTACAGAGAGAGAGAGAGAGAGAGAGAGAGAGAGAGAGAGAAACTTTCAAAGGGCTTGTAACAGAACAAAGCACAGTTTTTACTATCACAAAATTTTTATGGATTGCCATCCTTGAGGTGAAGTTATATCCTTTATGGTCACATTTTGGTAGTTTTCTTAAATTATTGAAGGCATTTCGTAGGGGCTGCGCTCTTGGAGCAGAGCTAGGGAAGAGGCCCCCGTCCCCCGTCTGGAGGTGGGTTAATGATGGTGCTCCTCGCGACGCGCGTCCAGGACACCGAGGTTAATAAAACCCGTAGCTCTTCTTCATGGGTACCAGGGGATGGTTAATGTTCAGGACTGTGCAGGACCTCGGCTTAATGTTCCGTATGAAGGATAGCGCTGCCAGACGACACCCTCCCTGGTGCCAGCCTCGCATATTAGCACATGCTGGAAACGGGCTGAGCGAATCGGGAAAAGTTAGGTGTCTCTCCCCCGGCTGGGTGTGAGCGGCCGGCAGCTCCCGAGATCAGCCTGCTGCATGTACCCAGAGCCCGGGACAGGGGACCAGAAGTTGGGAGAGCCTGTGCTCAGCCCCTGCTGGCTTTGGGGTGTGGGGCAGGTCCCCCCACATCTGGTGCCCCTCTCTCCTCCTCTGTCCCAGAAAGGGTGGGAACCGGCTCTGCCTTCCCTGGGCATAAGCACATAAAGAGGTCCAGGGGCCTAGAAGGTAACACATCAGTTTCATGGTTACAAACACAGGCTTCGAGGTAATGGGGAAACTAGAGTCAAACCTCAGTGTCCACCTTGCCATAGAATGTTTACTTCCTGCACACCCCGCCCACCCCAAAATTCATATGTTGAAACCCTTACTCCCCACGGATGGTATTTTTTTTTAATTTCATCATTGATATTTTTTTTTATTTCAGCATAATATGGGGGTACAGATGTTTAGGTTACGTGTGTTGCCCTTGCCCCCCCTCCCCTCCTCAGTCCAGGTTTCAAATATGTCCATCCTATTGCGTGGTGCGCATTGCACTCTTTGTGTACACATATACCCGCCCCTCCTCCTTTCTCCCCCCCCAATATCTAATAGATGTAATTCTTATATATGCACTTATGTGTTGATCCGTTAATACCAATTTGATGGTGTCGTTCATTTCTTTGAGCTATTTTTCAACGGTGTCAATTTTCAAAAAGGGTTAATGCAAAGGATTTTCCTCCATAGAAATAGAAATAAAAGAAGGAAGTGAGAAGGGGCGTGGGAGGGGGTCGGATGGTGCCCAGTCCAGGCCCAGGGCACTGGCGAGGATGTGTGTAGGTGCGTGTGGGGCGTGAACAGTTTCTTCTCCCTTAAAATGAAGGGAAATAATAAGTACTCCCGAGGGTGGCGGATCAAGAGGGCAGGTGGAGCCAAAGGTCTTTGCAAACTGTTTAGAGAGCCTGGGATTGGCAGTGGGAAGACTGCCCCCGGCGACCCTGGGCGAGGGGGCGGGGAGCGGGCGTAGGCTGGGGGAGGTGGTGAAAGGGGCAGCTGCGGGTGAGGGAGAGGGGGAGGGAGGCTTCCCCGAGGGAGGGGACGGAGATGGGTAGAGCCTAGGGGGATGGGAGGGAGGCGGCAGGGCGGGGGCGGCCCCCGGGGAGGTGATGGGGGAGTAGGCTCCCAGGTGGAAGGACCAGAGGCGGACCCGGACAGGCCCGGGGGCGGGGCGCGGCGCGCGGCGGCAGGAGCGAGAGCATGGAGGCGGCGGCCCCCGGCGGAGCTGCAGGTAAGAGGAGCCCCAGCCGGCCTGGCCCAGCGCTTCCGGCCCCTCCCCGCGTCTCGGGTTTCAATGGCTTGGCCCGCCCGAAAGCTCCGGGCCGCGGCGCTGCAAAACCAGCCGGTAAACAGCGCGACTCGGCCAGGGAAACTTTGCCCAGAGTTGGCGTCAGGGTGCCCCGAGCTGCGCACCTGCAGCTGCCCCGGGACAGAGTGCGCGCGGCGGGCGGGCGGTGGTCCCATGCTCACCCCCCGGAACGTTTAAGTCCCGGGCAAACCGGAAAGGGGAGGAACTGCCGGCCGTGAACTCCACGCGCGGCCCGGACCCGGGACCTGGCCTTGGTCACGGCTTCTGCCCGCCGTCTCCGGGGCCACCGGCGTCGGGACTGTGGACCCGGGCTTGCTCCCCAGGGTCGGGAGTGTGGGCGAGCCCCCTGCTTTCCCAGAGCCTCGGTGGTCCTGCCTGTGAAATG
>CAUYSK010070068.1:0-81581 GCA_963575035.1 Avahi laniger | reverse complement strand
CAGAAGCTTTTTAATTTGATTAGATCCCACTTATTTATTTTTGTTGCTGCGGCGATTGCTTTGGGGTTCTTCTTCAAGAATTCCTTGCCTAGGCCGATGTCTGAAAGGGTCTTCCCAACATCTTCATTTAGAATTCTTAAGCTTTCATGCCTTAGGTTTAAGTCTGTTATCCATCTTGAATTGATTTTTGTGAGAGGTGGGGGTCTAGTTTCAATCTTCTGCATGTAGCTATCCAGTTTTCCCAGTACCATTTATTGAAAAGAGTCTTTTCCCCAGTGTATTATAACCATTTTCTTATCTACTCCTTATAATAAGTTCAAAAGTTAGGAATGTATATAACGAACTCTAATTTACAGAGGAAGTTGAGCCTAGAGAGATTGAGTCCTGGCTTATCACGGAGTCCTAATAAAATCTGAGTACTGGACGGACATGGTGGCTAATGCCTGTAATCCCAGCACTTTGGGAGGCTGAGCAGGGAGGATCACTTGAGGCCAGGAGTTCAAGACCAGTGTGAGCAACATAGTGAGACTCTGCTTCTACAAAAAATATTTTAAAAAATTCAACTGGGCATGATGGCATGCATGTGTAGTCCTAGTTATTCAGGAGGCCGAGGCAAGAGGATCATTTGAGCCCAGGGGTTCAAGGCTGCAGTGAGCTATGATTGTGCCACTGTAAGTCAGAATGGGTGACAGAGCAAGACCTTGCCTCTTAAAAAACAAAAAACAAAAACTCAATGCTGTCTGACAGCAAAGCTCCTGTGTTCTTAACATTATAATCCATATACATGTCATATAATAGGTACATCTGTTAGGGTTCAACCAGAGAAGCAGAACAAATCACATATATGTATGTAAATATATGTAAGTGGTAAATATTTTCAGGGAGTTGGCTTACACAATTGGGGGAGCTGGTTAAACAGTCTTTGTAGGGATGTCTTCGTATCTGATGCTGGAGCCTGAATTCCTCAGGGCAGGTGTTCATAATGGAAAGATCATGAGCATGCTGGAAGCAATCGTAGGAGGTGGAACTCCACAAGCACAAACTGAGCCCGTTTACATTCTTTTTCTTGTTGCCTTTGACCTTGGTGATGAAAGTATCCTGCAGAAGTTGGGCCCTTCATCATGGAGCTAAACACATACTCCTGGCCTAGGAATCAGAGAACCTGGAGGGAGGATCCAGGGAAAGTGGAGCAATTGTAGACCCAGCTGCTGCTTCAGTGATGAGCTGAATCAGCATCAGCAACAAAGTGTGTTGAGCTACAAAACGGCCGCTGTTTCCCTCTGCCCTCCTATTTTTGGAGAATCTTTCCTGTGGCCCACGCTAACTGGAGACATGAGAAAGGGAATTCTGAAATGCAATTCAGTCTATCCAAGTTGACACATTACAAAGCTGTCACATGGGTGCTTAGAAAATATTTGTTGAATGAATGAATGCTGTGGTGCTTCTCTTGAAAATTTTCAGGAAGTCAAAACACCTAATCCTGGTTCTGCCTCTTACAAATCAAGCAATTTTGAACAAGTCACTTAACTCTTTGAGTCTTGGTTTCCTCATTTGTAAAACTCCAAGAATAATCCCTGTCCTACCTATTGTATTTGATGGACTTTTGTTCGGATCAGTTTAGATTATCTGAATAAAAGCACTGTAAACATTATAAGGGTTCAAAATCAACATACAAAAGCATAAAATATGACATAGTATTGTATTTTAATTATTATTAATAATTCAGCTTCCTAATGTATCACATGGAATTAATAGTTCCTGACCAATTTACCTTATAGGTATGCCAGGAAGATTAAACTAGATAAAATATATAGAAGCACTCTGTCAGCTCTCCAGGGGCATACTCTTCAAAGACAAGGGTTAATTATCACTCAACACTCAGATGCATTTTCACATTGTGTTTTAGTTCTGGGCTAAATGGCTTGGAGGAACAAGCATGTAACTGGAGCCATGGGTAACTCTGGGAGCTGAAGAGCAGTGGCCATTCCTTGGATGGGAGTTGTGGGCAGCGGAGGAGGTTTCTGTCTTATAAATTTGGGCTTGCATTTCATAGCAGCCAAACTTGCTCAGCAGAATGAAGAAATCCCTGCGGAAGTTTTTGGTAAAGATGGCATAGAGGAAGGGGTTGGCACAGGAGTTGATGGGGTAGAACAGGACCAGGAGGATCTTGGCCTTGGACACAGTGATGAGGGGCACCTTGAGGGAGGCAGAAATGGCAAAGAAAGAAATGGGTGCCATGCAGAGGAAGTCGGTGAAGATGAGCATGGCCATGCGCTTGGCAATCTTGGTGTCGCTAGAGGAGGATACGATGTTGGGGTTCCTCACTGTGAGGTAGATGTGGGTGTAGCAGCCACAGATGACCACAAAGGCCAGGACATTGAGCACAAGGAGGGACATGACATATAGCTGTGACAAAGGGCTGTCAATATCCATGGGCAGGCAGATGCTCACCTTCATGTAGCTGCTGATGCCAAAGATGGGAAAGAGGGCAGCCACAAATGCAAAGATCCAGCCCATCACCATGACACTGGCAGCATGATGGAGCTGCACTTTGCAGTCCAGCTGCATGGCGTGGGTGATGGTATGCCATCTTTCTAGGGTGATGGCTGTCAAAGTGTAGACTGAAAGCTCACTGGCAAAGACAGTGAAAAAGCCAGCAGCACCACAGCCTGCTCCAGTTTGCCAGTCAATGGCATGGTTGTAGTATTGGCTCTTGGTGTGGATATCAACTGATGCTATGAGCAGCAGGTAGATTCCAATGCAGAGGTCAGCAAAGGCCAGGTTGCACATAAGGAATCTGGGAACCGTGAGTTTGTATCGGCTGGTAATCAGGATAACCAGCACTATGATGTTCCCAGTGATGGCTAGGATGCTGATAAACCATATCAAGACTCTGAGGGTGTTGTACCCCATGATGTCCTCACATGGGTTGAATGCATCTGGCTTAGGGGAGCAGGTCACATCAACCACTTCATTGCATAAGTCATAGTCAAATTCACTGTACATTATGTCAAATCCTCTGCCATAATTGGATTCATCGTCTTCTGCCAGAGAGACTCTCTGACCCCTAGCCTGAGTCATATCATCAAATTCTTGCCTTAAAATAGATTTGTTGCAAACTGGATGAAACTCAGAGCTAGAAAAATACAAAAAAGATAAGAATCAACAGCCTGGATCCAAAATGGCAAATATATCACCCTTTGTGTATGGTAGAAACGATGGGGTTTCTTTCTGAGATTATTATTTTTTCTTTAACATCTTGTCTGCCCTTGTGGCTAAGCTCAAGGGTTAATGCTGCTTACTGTAAATGCACATAACAACTTGTGCATATATTCCTAGAGTTGGATGGCCCACTGGGGAAACCATCTGGCCACAACCTGAATGTGGGGAGGAAGGCGCCTGGGACTAGCTAAGCCTTGCTGTTAAGTGCAAATAATTTACAGACCTGGTATCAGCTCTACCCTTCTCCTTCCCCCATCTGCATTCGTCTATCTCTGAATATGCCCGAGGAGGATATGCTCCTATTCCTCTACTTTATACTCCAGTCACTGCAAGATTTGGACTGTTCTCTGACTCAAATGAGAAGTTATTTGCTGCTTCTACCTACATAAACTAGAGGATCAGAATCGGTAGTTAGTTCCCAGCCAGACCTGTTCCCTGGCTCTTTGGTACTCAGGCTAGTGGGAGGGAGGCCAGCTAATTTGCCTGAAACATTACCGGAGTCCTGTTTTTTATTATCTCACTCTTCAGGGGCCACAAAGGTCCTTGGGCATGTGTTTGTCTGCAAGGTAAGTCTGGCTCTCTCATATCAAATAGTTTCCTAGTGGGTGCCCAAAAGAGCAAATGCAGGTTGCAAAAGGGCTTAATTTATTCCAAGATTGCAACTTATTCCCTGGGAAGCTTGGTTCTTCTTGGGCTCACTTTCCTGTCTTGCTTTTCCCTTTAAACCCAAATGTATAAGAGGCCTTGTTGACAGAGGCCCTTACAGAGTGATTTGAATGAAATCCAGATGATAAATATTCAGTCCATGAGTATACTTATAAATATTCTACCTCAGAGTATTCTGCTAATACCCTGCATGTAGAGACACAGAAGGTAGCCCTTCTCTTTTGAAGCAAAGGCTTACAGAATGGGAATGGTTTACACTGGGACTCTTTTTGGATGGAAAAAAAATCACACATACACACCTCTCCCTCTCCCTCCTTCCCCAAGGGGCAAATTCACAGCAATATTAAATGACTATCATTCTCAAACCTTAACATTATCTCAGTTATGAGTGGGGAGGTGAGTATCAAACCTTTCAAAAGTTCTCATAAGAAGAGAGGTGGCTAGGGAAGTGGAGAGGTAAAGACTCTGTTTGATGTTAAAGGATGAGTCTTGCCAAATGTTTCAACATACACAGACTGAACCTTTCTCCATCAACCTCGGTGAGAAGCGACTGTTAGGGAGAACCATCTCCGCCCTTCTCTCACCTCTGGGAAGTAAATTGAGTTGCCAGGATGTCATTTTCCCTTGGCCCAAGGGATTCTTTTGTTGATGTTGGCAAACATGTCATCTTTTGTTTTAGAGACTGTTAGAACTTTTCAAATTAGTCACAGGTTGCACTAAGGGGGCTAAATGATTAACATGTTTAATTGAAAGGGAATGAAACCAGAGCCCTAGAACATCTTTTGGTTTAGTCAGCAATATTTCAAGAAATGTGAGGCAAGCTCTTTAATGGGCATAGAGGGAACAAGGAGGTCATTCTCTTGTCTTTAGCCTAACTCCTGACTTCTATTAATAACTCCTATCATTGAATTAGCTGCAGCCAATTCTAGGAACAGAAAGTAACATGGTACTCGCTGACTGCAATTTGGTCTATTAGACTGAGATCTGACTTCACCATCTAGAGTTTTCACTTCCTGGGGCTTATGGTTGGCTGCTGTGAAGATTCTTATTGATACTGCTACCAACATATTTAAAATATTGTGCTTCCCCTTTCTGAAACAGAAGTGACCCAATGACATGAGGTGGTGAGAAGGGTAAATAATGTATGCCTCTGAGATAAGAACAGACACAAAAGTGGAAACTGAGGGAATACAGCCTTGCCTCTGCAGCACCTTGGCAAATTCCAAGTATCATAAGGAGCTGGGAATTCAGTTTAGGGTCAGTTTAAAAAGTGACATTCTTGGACTCTGATCAATCAACGAACAGATGCTTAGGAGGTGACATAGCAGAGTGTCCCAGAGCCTAAGTTTGGAGACAGGCAGGCCAGAGGGTTTGGATTTGATGTTGGTCAATGTTGGTCAGTTTGTTTAGTACCTCTGAGTCTCAGCTTCTGCCTCTGTGCGAAGGGAATAATAATAAATTACCTTCGTGAGAATTAGGCAAAGGTGCAAAGTATTACAGTGCTTAGCAGTGAGTACTCAGCAAATGTCAGCAATACGAAGACTAATGATGGCGACTACTTAATGAGTTCTTGTTGGGGCCCAGGCCCAGCCTGGGTACTTAGAAGTATATGCCACAGTACATCAGTTCAAAATCTAGTTGTGAAGAAATGGCCTAAATACAAGAAACATTAAAGAAGAAAATGAGAGCAAATAACGTAAGCTGAGTACAGAACTATGACAAGGAAATATCTGGTTCGATGACAAATGAGGAGTGTGACTGATACAGCCTTTGGCAAAAGTCCAGGAGGACCATTGGCCAAAACCTCAGTCCCAGGGGGCTCACATTTACACTTTGGGCATTATTTCCCAATGAAGACCAGAAGAATAATTTCATCATACAACTATTATCAAACTATACCTACTATGGTATATGATGAAATGACACTATTTGAGGAATAAATTCTGAGATTATCTTCTGAATAGCATAATTATTTTGTATTGTTTGTGTGAATTTGTTACATGTAAAAATCAAGGACCCGTTTCAAAAGAAAACATAACACCCATTGCAATTTTTGTTACTCCATTGTGGCATGTCATGGAAGAAGCATGTGCCTTTCCCTTGCTGTACCCTGAAAAGCCCAGATGGTAAGTTACTATACAACAGGGACATGGAGGAGATGAGAGCTGGGTAGTCTGCAGGGATCAGGGAAGGCCGCATGTCATGGTACAATGTAAGGCAGACCTGGAGATGTCTGGTTGGGAGAACCCTGAGACTACATCTATACTACCAGGGGGTGACAAGACCAGAGGAGTCTGAGCAACACAGTGAGATAATAAATTCCTGTGGCGTGTTGGCATTGGGCCAAACAGCACATGCAAGCTGCTCTTACAATGATCTTAACATCCTTTGAGATTTTTCCTTAGGGGTATTCAGTTCCAGGGACTTGGCAGTGAATTGGTATCTTTTTCACCTAGAATAATTCTTGTCTGGAATATAAAAGAGGCAAACCTTTGTTTCAGCCTAGGACCTTAAGAAATTCTGGTTGTTAGGAAGAAATTTCCTGGCTTTCAAGCTAATCTGTGGGGAGTGCCCAATTCTGGATAGTTTCCCAATGATGTGTGCTAATTCTGAAAAGCAGCTTTTCTTCCTACAGATACTTCAAATGGGTCTTGGTATAGATTCCTGATTACTTTGAAAACATTTTAGGATGTGTACTGTTTTGTGGCTTTTCTTGTTTTGCTTTAAAGCAAGATATATGTATGGGCAGGTCAATGTGTGCTGAAGGCGGAATAATAGAGACTGTTAAATGGTGAAATAGTATCATGGGAAAGCTATATTGTTCTAGGCTACAAGAGTAGTGAAAAGGCATCATTTGGTTGAATGCAACTGCATGGTATGGATTGCATAGGTGAGCTCAAGGGAGAGTGAGAGCTTTGAGAACTCCTGATATTTGTTAAGTTCTTACCTCCAATGGATCCTTTAAATGTCTACAACATGTGCAATTTCCACAGCCATTCCCTCTTCATTCTCTCAAGATCCTGTCTGATTACCTCAACTTGTTAACCAGTTACCTACTGGGACTTAGGTCTGTTTAGATTGTCCTCTTTAAGTCAGGGCCTCCTTAAACCTGGCCTTCCTTGAGAGCCAAAATAAAGAGTTGTCTCAATCTGTGTCCTCTCTGTGCAGCTGTAAGATCTGAAGGTGGATTAGAGAGGCCTAGTGTGGTTGGGACATGCTGCAGATATGCACATCAATCTCTGGCATGGCATTTATGCTTCTCCCCTCCAAAGTTGACATGGATGGTAGTAGGCTAGGGTAGAGTTTGGGACTTGAAGGATAAACTCATATTGCTGTGAAGGAGAGAGGGAGCAGATATTAAGCACCAACTATGAGTCAAGCACTGTGCTTGGTGTTTTTCATGTTTTCTAATTTAATATTTGGTAGGTGTTTCATCATGTGGATAGCTCTTCCCTGTGAGCCCATTTTCAAAGAAATTAAAGGACCTAAGCATCCCTCAACCTCCACAAAACTGAATTTTTGACTCAGAATGTGCCTAAGGACTTCAGTCAGGGAGATCTCTCTACAAGTATATATAGAAGTTGTGGACTTGGTTCTATGCTGGGGAATTGCCCAAGCAGGCTCAAGACATAGGAAGACTCACGTTTGCCGTCTCCAGTTTGCAAAGGCACAGCAGTGGCTGGGATAGGTGAGACTGGCCTCCATGAGGGCAACAAGCTTTTCCAGACTAGGAAGCTTTTTTAAGTTGTAAGTTGACCTGGCCCTCAGCTTCTTAAGATTTTCTAAGCCATAGGTAGGCAGGGAATGGATTCTTGTTCTTGAAATATCTCTATAAAGAGAAAAGGTAAATATAAAATAATTACTATGGATCTAAAATTTTCTGCTCTTAGTTAACAGGCAAAATAGCAGACATTCTAGTGATATTCTTACATGGATGAGGAGGGAAACTGCAGTTTATCCAACACACCTTGGTTAGATGTGTATTCAGCTAACAGAACATTTGGTTTGGTGGGAGTCCTGGCCCTTGTGATCTGGTAGGAGAAGTTAGGTAACAGAATATCCTGATTCCTAGATACACTTACGTTCTGGCTGATTTGGGGCTTAGCTGTTGCTGGCGAGTAGAACTAGCCATCTCCCCCATTTGCAGCCTATCTATGTGTACTCATTTATTTGCATAGGACTTAAAGGGTTGAGACCATTTGCCCTTACCATTAAACTGACTACTAAGATATTTCTAACGAGCTGAGGTGGAATCTGTGCCCAAATTTCAGAAAAAGGTGAGAAGAAAACACACCATAAAGGGAAGAAGTATCTGGCAAACAGTAGAGACAGTCTCAGCACAAAGTCCAAGTGGCAATATAGAGAGGCGGTTATGAACTTGGCATCCACAGCAGACTTGTCTGCCTATGTGCCCTGGCCCTTCTATCAAAATTATGACTTTGGTCAAGTAACATCACTTGTCTGTTTCAGTTTCTTTAGCTATAAAATAGGAGGATAAAAATCATATCTACCTCAAGCAGTGGCTGTGAAAGTTAAGCAAATTAAAGTACATAAAGAACTTCATGGCCAACAGACAGCACGTAATAGCTGGCAACTATTATTGGTAAACCTTAAACACATAGAGGCAATTATTCTTGCTCTGTAGGAAAGTCTCTGCCCAGGTGAACCAGCAGAGGTCTCATGGGAATCAGCACAAAGGCCAGTTTAACCAAGTCTCTGTCCAAGGGAGGGCTCCCAGGAGGGCTCCAAGTCCCATCCTTTCTGGCAGCAACACCAGAGATGTGGGTGCTTTTCTGGCAGCACCACTGGCAGCTGAAACCCTCAAAACCAAGACCAGTTGGTGAGAATGAGGAGATTTAAATGGCACCAGCTGTTTGGGGCCAGCAGTGCGTGGTCATGAGTAGGTGCTTCCGATGGGGTTGGTAGCAAGTGATGATCAGGATGAGCTCATTTTAGCATCCTTGGGGACCCTTGGATATACTTGAGGAAGAAGGATCTTTTAGTGCTGGCATTCCCTGTAAGTCAGAGCAGTAATCACTCACAGCAATGAAACTTGGGGGTGTGAATATATATTTGCTACCCCATATGTTCTCACAATCTGGTGAAAATTACATTCTCAAAGTCTTGTTTTCATTTGTCATTCCCTTACTTAAAAATTTACAATGGCTTCCTATTGTCCAGTGAAACCCACCCCAACTGCTTCCCTGTTTGTCACTTCCCTTTCCCAACCAAACTGATACTAGTTGTTTGTACTTGATGCCACTATTTCGTCATCTCACAATCCAGAGTTTCTCCCCAACCTCTAGAGAAATAGTGCTCACTAAGGCCATGTCTTGATTCTAATCTTCTTGGTTTCTCAATTGTGTTGCATAGTGAAAACACCTTCTTTCTGAGATGCTTTTTCTTGGCATCATATTCTTTGATTTCTTATGACATCTCCTTTGACTTCTGATTTTTTTTTTGGTTTTACTTCTATTTGTTCTTTAAATATTGACATTTCTCTAAAATTAGATCCATTCTGCCTGTACATAATCTTTTGTTGATGTTACCTACTCCCTTAGTTTCAGATACTAGGCATATGCTGAGCTTCCAAATGTACATCCCCATTCAGATCCTACTCCTGAACCTCAGCCCAGATAATCACTTGTCCACGGGACCCCACCATTTTGATGATTTGTAGGCATCAAAACTGAACTTACCATCTTTCTTATATTCCTCCTTGTTTTTCCTATCTCCATTTCCCCTGTCATCTAAAACAGAAATCTGGGCACTATCCTTGACTCCCTTCACTCTCTTACTTGGACATCAATCTCCTGTCCTCACAAGCCTATCTTTTAAATCTATTTCAAATCACTCTACTTCCTCCTTCTCCTGTTACTTCGGTCTCGGTCATCATCATCTCCGCCTAGACAAATACAATAATCTCATAACTGTTCTTCCTATGACCATCTATTTCTTTAATGCAATCCCTACACTGCAGATTTTAAAAATGCCAATCAGATCATAATTTCCCACTTAAAACTCTTCAGTGATTCCCCATTGTTCTTAGGATGAAGGACAAATCACTAGATACAATGTCCCGGTGATTTGCTTGGTGTCTGTTGCATCCATTTCGTGCCCTTCTCTGTACTCAGCTCTGTATTGCAGGAGGCATGATCCTTGTGGGTTGCATTTACCAGGTACCACCTTGTTAATCAGCTTCTAGTTGGGTTTAGAAAATGACACTTCTGGGGGATTTGAGGGTAGGTAAAAATTAAGGCATTTCTCATCACTCCTCTGTCTTAGGCCCAGCTGAATCTTCAGCTATCATTGGACAGATTTTCTGAGGATCCAGTTTCTACCAGTTGGCCCAGTTCCTGGGCATCAGTAAGACCCACTTTTCACTTGCTGCTCAAGTCTTAGGGTTAGTGGTTATCTATCATTCCGAATCTCTGGATTATTGATCCCCTGTTTGATGTTTAGGAATATTTACATTTTCAGAACTAATGATTACCTTTATATAGTACATATATGTATATTACAGTTACTTCTGTGTTTGATGCCAATTTGATCAAATTTTTTAATACTATTCAAATTTTTTATATACTTACCAATGTTTTGCTTGTTCTGTCACTGAGAGAAGTACATTAAAATTTCTATGATTGTGGATTTGTACACTTCTAGTTTTGTCAATTTTTTCTTATATATTTTTGATGATTTCTTTTAGGCTCATACAAATTTAGAATTTTTGAACTTCCTGATAACTTACTTTATATCTAGTAGTACTTGTCTCTTAACTCTTCAGAAGTTTCTTCCTATTTTCTGGTCCCTCCCTGACCTCCAACTGTTAAGAGTACCTATGAACTCAGTGCCTAGACTTCTTTTCTCTACCGTCACTTACAGTGTAGGTGAGCTCATTCAGCCTTATGATTTAAACACTATTTATATACTGATGGATCTAAAATTTTTATTTCTAGGTAGGTTCTTTCCCTTAAACTCCAGACTCATATTCCACCATCTCCTAGTAATCTCCACTTAGATGTTAATAGGTCAAGCTTTGGATATTAAAAATTGAGTTCTTGATCTTTTCTGAAAACCTGCAGCCTTTCCAGTTGTTCGTGCACAAATTTTGAAGTCATCTTGATTCTTCTCTTTCTCTCACACCCTATATCCAAACTGTCAGAAAACTTATTGGCTTTACATACCACTTTATCTGGAATCTGACTACTTCTTACAATATTCATTGCTGTCACCGCAGGGTAAAAGTTCTGGTGTTCCAAGGTATCTTCTAGCTCCCTCCCTTGGATTATAATTCTTCAGATTTGGGGTCCCTGGAAATTAGAGTCATCTAGTCCATGAATCCTTGTCTTTGTGTTAAGACTTTGCTCTTTATTGCCCAATGACCCAATTATCCCAGCCTGCTCTGCATTTGTACTTGCCATTGTTCCAGAGCTTCCCAACTGTATTTTCTGTCATAGGAGAAGTTTCTGGTTTCTCTCTTTAGGCAATCCCTCTTATGACCAGTTCTGCTAGCAACACTTTGCTCTGTTCTCTGTGATCAAAGTTCTTATTTCATCTGGCATTTGGGCTCCTCTTTTTTTCTCAAATGTAGAAGAAAGCAAAAATTGAGACCCAATTCCCTGTTTTTTCTAAAGAGTTCAAAGCTCTCTCCAAGGACTGAGATAAAAGAATTTAAAAGGTCCTTCAGGAGCAATTTAAACAATTAAATCTTTACCTATTATGAACATTTTTCATATTTTTCTAAGCAAGCAATACAAAACAGAAGACTACTTTTTTCTTAAGTATGCCTCCTGGAGTTTGAAGTATTTTAAAATATCGCATTAATTGAAAATTTCCAAAGAAACAAATTTTTATATTCCATGGAATACTCATCCTATTATCTCATATACTCTGTGGTAGATTAAAGATTACTGCAATTGCTTCGACCCTCATCAACCGTCTATTTGCTCTGCCCTTGAATCTGGCCACAGATGCAGCGGGCATGTGAGTAAAGGGAACAGCTTGGAAGTGGATTCCTCACACCCAGCCACCTGAGCTGACATCGCAGGGATTAGAGACAAGCCATCCAAATTTCTGTCATACAAAATTGTGAGCAAATGGAATGGTTGTTTTAAGCCACTAAGTTTTAATGCACCAATAGAGAACTAACACAGACTCCATTGAGATCTCTATGACTTCATCACCTCCATAATTTTTAATGGTTATAGAGGTAATTTTTCCTTGAAAGTCAGTAAAAATGCAATAGCATTATATTCTTCATACTTTCTGCCTCTTACCACTTACTATGTTTTGCTTTATGTACTAGTTATTTGTATTTATATTTTATCTCTCCTTAAAGGTAGCACTGCCTTTATTATTGTAAGGACCCAGAAAATTATTGCTTTGTTTGAAGATATACTGGGGAATGACATTGGAGAAGGATTGGGAAAGGGAATAGATAGATCACTCCAGCCAATCGTGATATCCTCTGACCTCCAGAATCTTGTACCTTATGTTAGCTCTTCTGTTGTTTCATATTGTTTTTTTCATGTATGTATGTCTGTCTCCTCAGCGAGATTTCAGATGTCCTGAAATCAGAGATTATTAAGACACTTTTGTGTTCTGTATCATATCTGGCACAGGGCTGGGCTCAAATCTATCCAATCAGTAGTTATCTCATTAGCAGAGATGCCTTAGTATTGTCAAAAAATGAGAAGCTGGAGAAATCTTACAGGAGAGCTGATTCTAATAGGAGAGGGATGAAAGGCAGACTGAGGAATCCAGAAATCTGGTTTAAAGTAGGTTCAGCAAAATGGTGCTTGTGCAGCAGGAAATTATGTGACTGAGAGTATCAGAGTTGCCAAAGAAGGGAGCAACCTTGTGCGAAGTTTACAAGGAGATAGATGTGCATTAGGGAATAAGCAGAATATGTTGTGTGGATTGACCTGAATGCAATTCAGTGTTTAGATGTTAGATTGGGAAGCCTCCTTGGGAAACTTCAGTGCCTTTCTGTCTGCCCAGTCTTCCGGAGCAAGCTTGTTATCTTGGATTCCTTCTTATCACAGCTACAAGATATTTGTGCTGCTGCCATTTGCACAAGGTGGCTTTGCTGCTGTGAGACTAAAGCATCTTGATAGTGTCCTGGGATCCAGATCTTCTGTTGGTGGATGTTGAGTGAGGAAGTGGTTAGTAGGAGAAAGAGGAAAAGTCACTCAAATTTCAGTAAAGCAAATTCTTTAGCAAAAGTGGTTCCTGGACAATAAGGAAATAAAAATCTTTGCAAATGTGTTTACTTAAAGCTTACTGGCTAGAGTGACCAAATATAGAACCTGTCAAGACTTCCAAATTTTGGACTGAGAGAAAAATGTTTGGTATCTCCATGGATTAAGAAAATTCCACAGAAATTTATGTAAGCAGGGACGAAGATAAGTAGATCTTATTCAGTGTGGTTTGAGATTTAACTACATTAGTATTCTAATTTTCACTTTGTTCCCCTAAAACATACACATACACACATACACAGTCTATTCCCTGGCTATGATCTTTCCACGTGGCCTGAAAAATCTGATGTTTGATTTTAATCTCTTTATTAAAACACTCTCCACTTTTAGGATGTAAATATCCATAGGGGAAATAACAAAAAAAGACATTATCAGTTATTCACATCTTCATGGAAGTAGGTTATTGTGACTGTGATGTTTAATTTTGGGTGTAAACTTGACTGGATTAAGGGATACCCAGATATCTGGTTAAGTATATTTTGGGGTGTCTAAGAGTGTTTCCAGAAGACACTGGCATCTGAGTCAGTGGACTGAGTAAGGAAGATCTGCCTTCACCCTTTGAGTATCATCCAATTGGCTGAGGCCTGGACAGAACAAAAAGACAGACTCTTCTAAGGCTAGGACACTTTTCTTCTCCTGCCTTTAGACATTAGAACTATGTCTTCTGGCCTTGCTTGGACTTAGGGACTTGCAGTGGTCCCCGAGACTCTCAGGCCTTCAACCTCAGAACAAGAGTTACATCATCGACTCCCCTGGTTCTTAGGCCTTCGGCCATGGACTGAGAGTTACATAAGCAGTTTCCAGGTTCTGAGGCCTTTGCACTTGGACTGAGCCATGCTATGTCTCCCCTGGTTGTCCAGCTTGCAGATACCCTGTCACAGGACTTCTCAACCTCCCTAGTTGCATGAGCCAATTTCCCTAATAAATTCCCTTTCATCTCTATCTATTCTATTGGTTCTGTCTCTGGAGAACCCTAATACAATGACTATTGGCTAAAAATGAGCTGAGAGAGAGGCCAGAACACAAATCATGGCACAGTGAGGGGTATTTAGAATAGTTATTCTGGGCAACCTTATTTTGAGGAATAAAAGTAACCATGGGGTGGGATTAAATCTTTGAGCCTTGAATCGAGGCAGAAAAATTTAGAATTTACATGAACAGAAGAATGACTTATTGAAAACTATATTTTTATAGGGCTAGTCTTGAGAGCCCCGAGACTGGCATGCAGTAGGTGCTCAATGAAAAATACTTGTTAATGAATTGCAGAGAGGATCAAAGGTAGGAAGGAGACAAAGAGGCCATTGCAGAAATTCAGGCCTAGGAGGATAGAGACTATCTCCTCCCACACCGTTACTTCGCCTATTAAAAGTCATTGTGTCACATGTCATGTCACATGATGACAAGGATTTATTGGACATCTGCTCTGTGTTACTGTAATCTTCTGTCAAAATTTCTGCAGTGGGGGAAGTAAAATTTATCCCTCTACCGCAGGTTCATTAGGGCAGCTACTGTTTTTTCGTTTTCATATCTTGCTACTTAGTCAATGCTAGATACATAGTAGGTATTCCATCAACATCCACTAAATGTGTGTCACCTAAGACTTGATACTCTCCATGAGTTGTTGAGAATGTTTTATTTTATTCTTGCCCTTGTTGCTGGAGCTGGTGGCTGGACAAGGGGGAAGGGGCAGTATCTTTAATCCTTTTCTTTCTGGATTGTCTGGTCTGATGACTGTGGTCTTTCTTTTTAGAATATCACTGGGATTAACATTTCAACACATGTTATATTCTGGCAGTGAGAGGTTTTGAGAATTTAAATCCCCCAAAGTATCAACAGAGACACCATGGGATGATGGCTAGCACTGAAGAGATTTAGTAATCCTAAATTGTTTCAACATTGCTAGGATTCTTGGATTTGAGAGAGTAGCAAGAGAGACAGCAGTTGGTACTGTGATGCTGAGTCAGGAGAGGCAGGAGTTAAATAGCACTCCGTGCCCCATTTAATAAAGTGTGTTATAGCCAGTGCCACAAACTTGATTTGAACAATTTCTATTTTTCCCAGCAAAGATGTTATTACAGGTCAATCATTTCCATAAGTGAGAGCACATTTCTGGTGTATACTACACTGACAGATGGCTAGAAGACCTCTCTTTCATGATCCCAGGCGGGATAAAAAGGCAATTTGCTATCTATAGGACTGTGGGTACACTGGTAATGGAAAAGAATCATTCTTATACAAATAACTCAGTGTTTGAATCTGAACTATCAAATGAATCTGAGCTATAGCCAAATCAATTTGATAAACCATCAGAATATGATTGTACTGGCTCCAGCCTGCAAAGGCAATGCATTAAATTTTCCCCACAGGAAACTGTTTCCCAAGAAGACAGCAATTGCTCGATTGCTTAACAAAAAAAAAAAAAAACTTGAGTGAGTTCAGAATATCAGGTGAAAACTCAGGTGACTGCTGATGTTCAAGGTCAAGACTCATGAAGGGAAATGAGGATTCTGGGCTGCTACTCTGAAGCCTGCTGAAGCTTGTGTGTGTCTCCCTTTCTCTGCATCTATTTCTCTTTGCAGTGGAGCAGCTTGCCCTTGCACTGTTGGGTGATCGGAGGCTCCCCGTTCTTCACTCAACTAGAAAGGAGCTTGGGTGCATTCCCTTAGAATCCTTTTCACATACCTACTAGGGGCAAAGGACTAAGCCTGTTGGGGAAGAGGATCCACCACAGTTAGCTCATGGAGGAAATATTTTGAGGCTGGGAGGTGATTCTCAAAGTGCTCTCTGGACCAGTAGCAGCAGCTTTCCTGGGGAAGTTGTTAGGGTGCAAGTTCTCAGGTCCCAACCCTGGCCTGATGAACCAACTCTGAAGGTGTGGATCAGCATTCCAAGGGTTTATAATCCCTCCAGGTGATTTTGATACACAAATTTAAAACCACTTCTCGAGGGAAGCTGAGAACCACTCAAAGCTGGGGTAGTGCATAGCCAGGTTCTACTCCGGGAATTGCCTTCGGCTGACTTCATAAAGATTTGGCTTCTCCCCAGAGACAGCCTGCACCCAATGACAGTTGATGTAGAGGACTGGCCCCTTGCCTTAATTCAGTGTGACTTTGAAGGACCATCCTTTCTCCAGAACTCCCTGTGGGATCCTCTGAGCCTTCTGTTGCAAATGCATCGCAGTTCAACTTCCCTCCAAGCCTGATTCTGCTTCCATCAAGCATTCTCCATGTACTCTGAGAGCACTTTCCAGTAAGCCTCCTGCATGCAAATACACCACAATCTGACCCAAGGCAGAATCATAGCCTTGGCACAAACGGCACATGCTGTAGGGTGAGCAGTCTGCCTACATTTCCACTCCTGACTCATAGCCTGAGGTGGGCTAGTCTTCTGCACAAGCACTTCTCAGGCCAGGGCTTAGCACTAATGTGCTTGGTGCTTCAGGTTGCAGAAGTGGGAAACAAGATAGGCCATTCATCTTGCATCTTAGGTTAGCAGGTAGAGAGGCTTGAAGGACATCTATGGACTAACCTGAAAGCCCCAGAAAGGGAGGCTTGATGTTAAGGTGATCAATTCTTATGCCGCTAATGGGAGGAGAAGGAAACTAGTAATTATAGGCTGGGCTTTCAGTCAGTATCTTGCATTGAGATGAAAAGATGTGGGACCGTATTATTGCTCTAAGTCATGGGAAGTGCTTCATAATTCTCCTGGATTTTCTGTAAATTTTATTCATTTAATTCTGGCCAGAGATATTCCTGTGGTAAAAGGGATAGAAAGACAGGCCTGTAACCTGAGGACCCTGCAAAACTGAGCTTGATGCTTTCACAGAGGCTCTCTTCTTGCCTGTGCTCACAGTAGGGCCAGCTGGGGGACTTGAGTTCTGTGTTCTCTCTTAAACATTTTTATGCGATACATTGTGCAGTGCCTTGGCTTGGAACCTGCTTATGCAACCTCAGGAGATGTACTTCTGTGCCGTGTTTATATATCATTGACTTGTGTTCTCAGGCTGAGAGGCTGGTGTTAATAATTAATTTCCCCTCTATTTCAGTTTGCAGCCCGTTGCAGGGGCCTTACTGAATAACTTTTAGATGTTTGATTAAACTTACTTATAGCAACATGATATGGTGAGAACACGTGGAATGTGAGGCAGAAGACCTAGTTTCTGGCCCCAGCTCTGCCACCTTCAGCTGTAGTGTGATCTTTAACAGGTCACCTCCCTCCTCTGGCCCTGGTTCCTCAGCTGGATGACTTGGGGATCTCATCCGTCTTAAACATTCTCAGGAGCAGACAGTGGGTTAAGGTGCAATGGATTCAATATTGTACCTGTTACAGGTCACACATGGAAACATACCCTTTCACTGGTACATCCTGCCATGAGCAGATAGAGGTATCTATTTAAGAACATTCAAAACTCTTGGGCCTTTTAGCTAAGTAAAATTGACAAATTGCTATGGTGGGGGTCAAAGGTATTAAAGGTACTTTGTAAAAGTCATTTGTCTCCCCTGTAGTCAAAGAACAGGGATCAGTAACTAAGCATCAGAAGTTCTAGGTACTTTGTACATGACTAGCATGTAGACTGTATGCCCAGCACCCTTCATCAGTTATGCCTGTGTCCTGTTTTTGTACTTCATAGCACCTATCATGACCTCATATATTAAGTTGTGGATAACTGTGTGACTCCCCTCTATCCTCCCCCACAATGAGAATATAAGCTTTCTGTGCAGAAGAAAGTGTTCCCTGTACTATATATAGGGCATGACATAGAGCTAATGCTTAAAATCTATTCACTGAGTGAAAAAAAAATATGTTTTTTAACTTCAAACAATATTAGGAAATAGGTATAACTGTTTTTGCTATTTCTTAGGCAAGGAAACAGAAGTCTTAGGCAAAGGAACTAGTTTTAAACCAGGGCAATCTGGCTCTATAACTTCTGCTTTAATCGTGCCAATACTACCTTCCTTTGCAGAGGTTGTCTATGTCAAGCCAGGCATTCTGGAATAATCTTTGAATTTGGTCAGGATGATAATATCTTAAAGCATACATTTCTTTCTTCAAAGGGGCAAAGCCCCATCTGTGGGTCACAATATACCCTTTATCATCAACAATAAACATTTTTGGAGTTCTCATTCTATCATACAAGGTCTAATTCTAGAGATACATAGGTTCTAGCCTGAAAGAGAATATAAGCTATTTGGTGAAAAGAAAAGTGATATTGATAGATGTTTAGTAGGTAGGTAACCACATATGCCTATGCTGATTGACAAATAAGAGGTTTAGGTGAGTGGCTCTAAATGCCTGAATTGACTTTAGGCAGTTCTTCCAGTAAAGCTTGAGATTTATTCAGAAGTTTATCCATTTCTTTGCTTACCATTCCTTTTTGCATCTCATGCCTGCCTGCCTTCTGGGTTCCTTTCTTCCTGAAGTACATTCTCCAGCAAACTTAGTAGGTCTTTCTCAGAACCCAGAAGAGCATATTTTTTAAAAAAGTGCTTTGGTAACTGGGATGCAGATTACCCCCTCCCTCGAAGAAGCCACAAAGGCTATGGGAGCCACAGGAAGAAGTCACTGGTGGCTGAGGTGGTCAGGGAGGCCTGAGGATGTGGGATTTAGAATAGTCCTTGATGGGAGGAGGCAGAGTAGATAAGGAGAGAAGAGGGGTGAAGTCCCTTGTTGAGGGAAAGATAGGGGTGAAGAAGTGACAATAGGAGAGGTTTGGATGGAGGGCTATGAGGCACACTGGATGCCCCAAGGTATCTGGAAAGAGGATCCCAAAATAATGTGCCTGTGAGTCTTGCTGGGTTGAAGGAAATTCCTGGATGTTGAGGATGAGGAAGGAGAACTGTGCTTTCCTTTCCAGGGAAGAGACATATTGCAGAGTGGTTATGAGTGTGTACCATGGGTCAAACCAGTTCAGCTTTGAATCTCTGCCATAACATTTGCATGACCTTGAGTGAGTTAATTAACCCTTCCAGAGAAAGTAGTTTTCTCTTCTCTAAAATGGGAATGATAACTCCTACCACAGAGGGTTATTAAAAGGATTAAATGAGAAAATGCATCTTAACTTAAAATACTGACCACTCGGTAAGTGCTCATTACATGTTATTACTGTTGCTATTTTATTGAATGTTAGACTGTGGATTGGCCTTAAATTATCCCTATAAATCTTTGTAGATGACATGAATAAAAATCTACCTTGATCGCCAGCCCTATCTTGGAAGCTTCTTTGAGTGGAGAGAGTTGACTTCTAACTTACACAAACTGAGCTCTTACACATAGAAACGGGGGGATGCTACTCACAGAATGACTGGTCCAGAGGCTCCCTGGAAAACATCATTAGGCAATTCTTCCAAATTATTGTTATCACTTAGATTCCTGGGGATGGAGATGAGGAAAGAAGAAGGAAAACACAAAACCATATATATATTGCTGTTGTAAGAGCCATTTCCCTCTAAATGGCCTGGAAGAATAGTCAGGGCTACTTACAGCTCATCTAGTTGGGTTCCATTGAATGCACAGTTGTGTATTTCTTGAATCCCATTCTTATTCAGCCATCTGAAATAAAAGGCCCATTAAAAAAACAATAACGTCAGATGCAAACAATACCGGAATTTTGTAATTGGAAGCATGGGGCAAGGTCAGACAGTGCAAGTTAGTGGCATGAAGAAAGTGCCACCCTTAAAGCTCAGGGACAGGGTTGTGAGGGAGCTTGATTTATTACTATATAACCTTTTGTAACTTTTAAAGTTTGTATTATGTGCATGTATTACCTATTCAAAGGAATAGAGGAAATTTAATTTTGAAAAGACACACTTAGAGTGGCCTGAATCCTGTAAGTGTAAGGTTTTTGCACACATGAGTAGACGTCATGGAGGGAGGAGACAGATCTTGCCCATCCCGAAGGAACAGAAATCATACAATTATTGAACAAGTGTTTATAAGACAGAGAAAGAACATTTTGTGTCACCTTTCTCTAAGGCTTTAAGCCTTTCACCCATGCTCACCCACAGTAGCAGGCCTGGCTGTCATCAAAAAGTGATCTAATTAAGTTGTCAGACAACCTGAACATCTCCTGTGACCCATGGGGACCTGGTTATTAGAGGTTTGTGGAGGTGGCTCTGGGTTAAGCCAGCAAGAAAGAGAAATCAATTACAGAGACTGTGGGCTGTGGCAGGGCAAGGTGGTGTGAATGGGTGTGGGAGGAAGCTCTGAGGGAGGTGGTGGGTGGCCGTAGAACAGTCACACTGATTGTGCTAAGTAGGTCAGTGAGCAGGGTTGCCTGGACAGGGGACCCCAAGGACACCTTGAGCCCACAGTTCTGCCTTGCTCTGCTTCTGAGTGGGTCTGAAAACAAAAACAAATATCCAAGGTCAGGAGCCCTTAGTGCGAAGAGCCTCTGATCACTTGCTCTTGTTTTGCTGTGGGGTTCTTTTCCCTGTCAGGATCAGTGGGTTTATAAATAACACTGTTCAGAAAGCGGACCCAGAGAAGCTCCTGTGTGTTCAGGACTCTATTTCCCGGGCTGCAATGGGCAGCTAGAAAACACTTAAAATCACAGGAGAACAACTGTATATCTTTTTCCTCCTCTTGAAAGCTAGTTAGCTCAAAAATTCAGAAAAGAGCAAGGTAAATCTTTTAAAACATTTGCAAACAATTGGTGAGTTATGATGGGAAGGAAGTGGCTATGTACCCCCACCATGCCCACTCCCTCCTACCCATGAGAAATCCTCTCCCAGGGACCTCCAGGCTCCAGATTTATTTGTCAACCTGGCTCAGGTTGGTTAGTGAGAGTTGCTGGGGCAGCTGCCCTTAACCTGTGGGATGAGGATCCCTGGGGGCTTTGGGTCAAACACAGGGTTCAGCAGATTTTGTGTGTAAAGGGACAGATAGTAAAGGTAGGGTTTATGGGCTAAGAGGCAAGATCAAGGATATTATCTAGGTACTTAGGAAACAATTTCCACAATTTTTTTATCAATCAAATTTAAAATGTAATTGACTAACTTTTTTGTAACATAGGTCAAACATTAAAAATGACAAAATTATATTTTTTGGGGGGCTAACATTTTGTTTAGGTTCAATGTTATTATTTCCTATTTTTAGCTCATGAGCTGGATTTGGCCTGTGGGTTGTATGTAGCTGGCTAACTCTTAATTTGACAGAAGGGGTATGCATATCTAGATGTGTTCCACCTATATTTCTATAGACTAGATAATTGATATTTCCTGCACATATATGTCATGCAAATAGATGTTGCTATGATTAAATAAAATAGACTAATTTAATTATTTATTGTGTTCAAATTAGCCCTTTCTCTTTCTAGATTTTCTCAATACATACTGTCACATGGGGAGGGGATGGTTTTTTTTTGTTTTATGTCAACAATAGATCAGCACACACACAAAAAATAATGTCCAGAAGCAATTCAACAAGAAAATATAACAATCCTAAATATTTATGTACCTAATAAAGGAGTACCAAGATTCATAAAGCAAATTCTACTAGATCTAAGCAAAGATATAAACGGCAGCAACATAATTGCCAGGAACTTCAACATGCTACTGAAAGAACTGGACAGATAATCCAAGCAGAAAATAAGTAAAGAAACACTGAGCTCTGATGGGACTCTAGAACAAGTGGGCCTAACAGACATTTACGGAACATTTTATAGAAAAAATACTGAATATACAGTCTTTTTCTTATAAGTACATGGACCATTTTCCAAGATTGATCACATCTTAGGCCACAAAACATGTCTTAAAAAATTAAAAAAAAAAAAAATAGAAACCATGCTATGTATCTTCTCAGACCATAGTAGAATAAAACTAGAAATCGACTCTAGTAATTCTATGCTTCGTTTGGAACCAGGAAAGTGCCCATATAACCAAAGAAATTTTAAGGAAAAAGAACAAATCTGGAGCCATCCCATTATCAGACTTCAAACTATACTACAAGGATAAAATAAATTTAAAAGCATGTTCCTTTGGACACTGCTTACAAACCATTTGCACATGATGACACATATTTAAATATTTGTTTAGAACCCTTGCGTAAGAAGATAGCCAGGGGTGCTTGCCCTGGATTGGGCACCCCAGGCCCTGTACAGTCTCCAGACAGCTGAAAGCACCAAGGTCTCAATATCTCCACATATCTTAACTTCTCTGAATCCAGTTGGTTGGGGTTGGGGTGGGAAAAAGGATAAATTTCTGTTTATAAAGAAGAGTAAATGCCCTGTTCTGATAACTTATGTAGTTAATTTTAAGCAGGATTCTATCATTAACCACAATGCATACATTAAGCAAATACAGCATTTTGTGTGTGGCATTTCCTTCTCTTAAGAGCTTTGACAATGTTTCACATCTTTGTGCTTACAATGATCAGAAAATGAAATGTTTTGATAGTATAGGACTAGAAAGTAGGGATCCTACTCAACATTGAATTCTTTGTTACCTTTTTATAAAATTCTTGAGGGAAATGAAAGCCTTGCAGAAATATGAAACATCATTTTGTGCATAGATATAACTTTTCTTCATAATGAATATGTCACATACTTTTTCAAATTCACAGATTTTTGTTTGGAAACACAATCATTGGAAAGGAAAATTATATGTCTCTATTACATCAAATAAAAGAGACTTTGTTGTCAAATAACAAACAGTTACTCAGTACCAGCAATGTGCTGGGAGAATATTATGATATAGAAATTGAATAAAATACTTTAATATTCATATATATTGGTAAGGAAAAGACTTGCATGCACATTCCAATATTCTGAAGTAGAAATTCTGTTTTCATTATGAATATTTCACAGGAATTAAGAAATATTTGACATTGAAGTGGGGCTTGGTTTCGGTTAGATCGTGATGGCTGGTGAAGAACATTGATGAAATGTCAGGGGGCAGGTGGGACTATGTAAGGAAAAAAGTGTTTGCATCGTAAAGGCTGTGAGGTGAAACTCTTCAATAAAGCAGTGGATTATAGCAGAGTAGAATAATCAGAGACAAAGCCTAGAAAACACCGAAACTGGGAAAAGTGCAATGTCTTAAACATTGGAGCTTAGTAACTATTCATTGTATGATTAGCAGGTGGGAGCTGAATTAGGATCTGTCTTGAATGCTAGGCCGTTGTTTGGCAACAAGCCCATAAAATTTACCTGCAGCAAATATCGTCCTTCTTCTGTGTTCTGTAGGGCCTAGCCTAGTTTCTGACAGTACTAGAAGATCCATACTGATGTTTGTTGGGTCAGTCAACTGTGATTAAGGTCTTGGGAGAGAATTATATAACATCAGTAATATTAATAATAATGATAACTACTCTTTGTGAACACTTAATCATATGCTACATGTGTTCATTATTTCTAATGTCTGTAAAAGATCCCTCAGTGTAAGTAGGAATACCACCCGCATTTTGTAGATGGGAAAATTGAGTCTTTACAGGTGAAGTGAAGCCTTGGCTGAATAAGTAATTAATGGGAAAACTGGAATTTGAAAACAAGTTTGTCTTCAAAGCCTAGATTCTTATTCTTCATTCTGGTTTCAGTGAGCCAGATAGATTAAAGAGGTAAGGAGTAAGGGAGAAAGAGTGATGAGAGAGAGAATTAAATATGAATGGTTAGGGCCCCTAACTTCCATTCCCAAGTATCATCCCTGTATTAGTCCATTACAGCTGCTAGAACAAAATTTCTTAGACTAGATAACCTATAAACAACAGAAAGTTATTACTCACAGTTCTAGAGGCTGGAAACTCCAAGATTAGAGTGACGGCAGATTCAGTGTCTAGTGAGGGCTCATTTCTCATAGATGGTGACTTCTTGCTCTGTCCTTATCTGGGAGAAGGGCAAAAAGGTTCTTTCAAACTTCTTTTATAGGAACACTAATCACCTTCATAAGGGTGAAGCCCTCTTAACCTAATCACTTCTCAAAGGCTTTACCCCTTAATACCAACATATTGGGGATACAAATTTTGGAGGGACCTGAACATTCAGACCACAGCAATCTTCATCCTTGTTATCTTCTATCATTGTACCATGTTGATTTCTTCATAACACCTACCACATTTGTAATTAAATGTGTATTTTAAGGTTTCTTTGTTTATTTAAGCTTCATAAATATAAAGACCAGTTCTATATTACTCACCATTGCAGAGAACAAATTAAACTTTGGAGAGCAGACTATAAGACCACAAATAGATGAAGAGGTACAGAAGTTTTGAGCCAGATACCTGGGAGGATTGTTGTGCTATCCACTGCAAATAGGGAAGTCAACAAGTCAGGTTTCTTTTAGGCACTGGAATCGGGGAGGGAGGGAGTTTGAATGTAGAAAGAAATAGTCCAAGATGACAGCAAGAGATCCAAGAGTAACAACTAACAGTTAGAAATGTGAAAAGCCAAGCTCTGGAGAAAGGTCAAAGCTGGAGCTGCGGATGAATGAGTTAGCTCTTCAGGTGGCCATTAATGCCCCAGGAGTCCATGAGTGACTAGGAGACAAGGAAAATAGTTGAGAGGAATGAAAAAACAACACGCTGAGGGCCAAATTATAGAGAATACTTAACACTGGGCATCAGAGGAGGAAACACTAGTTTAAAAGGGAGGCATGGCTTCCCCACCTTCTCTAACACCTCCAGACAACTCAAGATTCCTCTTTCAACACTCTGGGCAAGTGTAAATTGTTCTGTCACCCCCTCCCACAGCTAGAACTGACCACTCTATCCTCAGTGATATCTGACCTGGATTGCCATTGATCAAAGCACCTTTTGTCCTTTATTACAGTCCTGTGAATGTTTGTTCTTTTTCTATTACAGTTTATTAATCTTAATGTTCCCAGTGATTAACATCAAAAGAGCTCAATGATCATTTATTGACTGAATACTGACTGAGGCAGGAAAGTAGAGAAGGAAGAGGAGAAAAAAGAATGGCATATCATAAATAATAAATAAAAGAAGAAGAGGAATTGTCAAATGTGAAAAGGTCAAGAAAATGTTAAGATGGAAAAGATATTGTCTAATTTTTACTACACTTCGGATACTAGGAACGATCACATATCCATTGCCCAGTCTGTTAAGAGGTTAGCCCTTTACAAACATTGTCTTATTTTATTCTTGGCACTATCTTCTGAAGTGGTTTAGAATTAATTGCCCTCATATATTAAATGCAAAAACTAAGTCCCACAGAAGTTAAGTGACTGTCACTCAGTAAGAGATGGAATGGAATAGAATTTCAGTTCTGCCTCCAAACCTCTGTAAAGAATCATAAGTCACTGTCTTCTCCAATCTAAATCACTTTTAAAAATATAAGGCATTGCTCAGAAATGTTTAGGATTCTTTCTGAGTTACAAAGAGTCTATTTGTCCCTCTCCGTCTAATATTGATACTAAATTCCTGCAACTTGGTTCTCTATATAAAAAGGAATGTAACTGTCACATGGACAAAAGGACCTTTCTTCCTTATTTAAGACACTCGTGAAATTTTAAGAGAAAATGTGCCATTATTATTTCAAAATTATGAAGACATGGAACATTCACTATTAGCTCTTCTTCTTAAATAAGTAAGCCCACAACTAAAAATAGCAGATAAATAAATGAGCCATTGAGAGCCCGGTGAGGTTTTCTATCCCCCACTCCCTCAGAAAGTGACTCAACGGGGAGATGGAATTCACAAAGCTTCAAAATGATTAAATTCTCAAGCACATATTCTTCCTTCAAACACTCCTCTTCTAATGATTTCTCCAATCTATTAAACTAAAAGCTTTTCACAGGTTGAAATTGCTTAACATACTATGCTAAGTGGTTTATCGAAATCTGCATTTTTATTATCTTTGCTTATTTGGCTGTTAATGTACTTGGGAAATGGAGAGGCAGGAGGAGCAAAAGGGGACGGAGAAGGAATCACACAATGTTTGGGATGGAGAAGGAATCACACAATGTTTGGTGTAGAAGGGGCCTTCAATTCTCCTGCTTTGATTGTTTACAAAAGGCAAATGGAGGCAGGAAGCTAGTGGCTGACTTAACTACACAGAAAGCCAACAGTGAGTCAGGACTGGGACTCAAATCCCCTGACCACCCATACCAGGGCCCAGAGAGGGATGGATAGATGTGTAGACTGTGATTTGGTAGAACCTGAGGATAAGAAAGTATGTAATTTCACCAACATGCAATGGAGCAAGGCAAGATCTGACAGCCTGACTCAAATTCTAATTCTTCAATAGATGGACAACTTATTTACTCCTGTAAGCCTGGGCACCAGGAATAATACTTAGTATGATAGCCAACTGTTACTGGGCACTTACAATAAGCCAGGCATCGTTTTAAGCAGTTCACATGTATTAGCCCTTAGATTCTACCTCACAAGTCTAGAAGTTTAATTCGGATAAAGCATATTAGGGCCTTAGCCCAGGGAGTTTTCAATAAAAGTAGCATTATTTAGCTAATAAGTAAAGATTATAAATGTTTAATAATTAATAATCTACATGTTAATGAAATTTATGGGGAAATATGTCTTATTTTAATTATTGATGCAATCAGATGAACTGATTTTTAATTATGATGATAAAATTGAAATTTTAAAGTTACATACTGAATGAATACTCTCCCCAAACAAAGAAGGTCTCTCTTTGAAACATTTCTTCTTAAGCATAGAAAGATTTAGGTTTTATTTTAAATTCCAGTTCCTTACTCAGCTGTTTCTGTTTCCTCAAAAGCAAAGATGTGCCTTGGGAAGATACTCAGTATCCCAAGGGACATGGAATAGCCAAAAAAGAAGTATTTGTAGCATTTTCCATTGAGTGAGCGGGTCCATAAATCACTTGAGGTTTTCCTCACTTCTCAGATAGGACAGAACAGGGTCTTTGTAAATTATTAGTTGTCATTAATTGATATTTTAAAAATAAGTACAAAAACCCAAATACTTTTAAAGTAGAAGTCTTGATTCATCTATCTGTGCACATTTTCCTCTGCTAGAGAATTTAAATGCAGGTGAGAGCCCACAGGTAGGCAGCTCTTCTCCAGCCAGCCTCATCCACAGACAGGCTCTTTCCCATCTGTAGGAATCTCGAAGTGTGAGGTGTCAGACTGATGGCTTTTGGCACCTCTTTCTCCACCTCTCAGTTTTTTACCAGGAAAATGTGCCCACTCAGCCCATTGTTTTCCTGAAAGCCCCAAGGGAATTGTGTCTGAATTCTGTCCCCTACCTAAGGCTGACCTAGAACAAGAATGAGTCAAACACTGATAAGTGATAGTCGTTTTTTTTCTGTTGACATTGTGTTGCAACCATGGTAGCATGTGCCCTAAATATATTAGAATGTATACCGGGTCTGGGGCCTGATTTTTGAGGGTGAGCTTTTGAATGAGTAAGAAGTGATTCTAGTCAGAAGATTTATTAAACTGCATTGTGGAGCATTTTATTAACCAGTATGACCATTTGATGCCTGTATTAAATCTCTAAAGTTCTTATGATGCAGAATTAATAGCATAAGTGCTTGTTGTACTGATGGGCGTTCTCAGTTCTAAGAGGAGGCAAGGAGCAGAAGCATAATGATATCAGTTTGTCTCGTGGTAACTCAAATAGAAGTAAAAGCGTGCATTCCCTTGAGAAATCGAAATATTGATAAGATTTGCCAAGTAGATCAATTAAATTGTATAATTTACATCACATCCTTGTAGGAGGAAAAAAATTTCCCCTCCTACCAGAATAATGTCATCTCAGAGTTTCATTGATGGAAGCTAACTTTAACATGGAAGTCCATGAAAATGTAGTTTTATTTATAACAATTAGATGCACATAAGTTTTCAGAAACACACCCCAAATCAGACCCATTGGAATGAGAATGGAAGGCAACCCTGTTAAGTGATTTTGCACATAGATCCTGTTGTCTTCAAGACCAGATCCAAAGTCAGGCTCCAAACAAGTTGGGGCAGAAACCCCAATCTGTCTGGGTCTCAAGGTCTTCATCTTCAAACTGAGAATTTTTGTATAGGTCCTTCTTTTTAAAATAATTCCTACCTTATAGCATTGCAAGAAAGATTAAATGTAAAAGTAAAAACATATATATATGAAAATTCTAACACAATTCCCGGAAGATTCTAAGCATGCAAAAATAGTAGCTGTAACTATTCATACTACAAAATGCATAACTAAAATTACACCTTAGACCAAAATCTTTGCTAAAGAAAATTTGCCTTAACACATCTAAAATACTTTCAATCCTCTAATTTCAGGCAAAAGGCACCCAACTTTCTATTGTCCTTTGCAGTTGCCTTTAAATAGTGAGAACAGAAACCATGTTCTGAGAGGATAAGCTTCCATTTGCATGTTTCAGTGTTTCACACATGGCATCTCACTGAATAACCCAGGGATCTCACCAGGTGGGTATTATTATGCCCATTTACAGGTGTGGAAACAGACTCAGAGTTAAAGTGATCTGCCCAAGGTCATTCCAGTGAGACCACCTACGTACATGCTCTTACACTTTATTCTATGCCAGAATTAAAACTAAAAGACCATGGAGGATGTGGACTTAGATCCTTTTTCTACTGTGAATAAAGGTCATCTAGGTCAATGGTTCTCAATTTTTTGAATCCAAAATTCTTTTTCATTCTAACAAAGTATTAGGGACCTTAAGAAACTTTTGTTTATACTGATTACCCTTAGTGCTATTTTCCATATTACAAATTAAAACTAGGAAATATTTTTATTTATTTGCTTAATTTTCAAATCACAATGAAAATTGTAAAATAACAATAACTTATTATTTTAAAAATAATTTCAAAATAATAATAAACACGTTAATATAACATTTTTGTACAAAATATTTGTTTTCCAAAATAAACCTTTTAGTGAGAAGAGTGACTTCAATTTAACATGTTTGCAAATCTTCTTAATGTCTGACTTAGTAGAAGACAGGTAAGCTTCCCTAGCTGCTTCTACAGTCTGTTGTGCTGTGTATGATACATCATGTAGCCTCTGGAAAACTCCACTGAACACTCATGAGACAATGAGAATGAAAAGGACAAATAACGTCTTAGTACTGTTATAAAAATAGTTTGACCACTGCACCCTCTGAAAGATCTCAAGAGCCCTTAGAGGTTCTAGCCCATGCTGCAAGAATCACAGTTTAGGTGAAATCTTTAAGAGAACAGAGAAATTCCATAACCAGTATCTGTCTGCAGTAATAACCTACATTCATCATTCAATTATTTCCTTATCCACAAAGTGTCTCTTTGTACTGTTCTGGAAAAGAATGATGGAAATTTATCATCACTAGGTAATAATAAACATTGAGTGGGAAAAGGTTTGAAAGTAATAATACTTATCTAAAACAAAAATGTTATAAAAATGTGTTACAATTATATTTGATTAACTCTGTACAGAGACAAAAGTTAATGTATCTCTGTCTTTACAAAACAAAAGAAGAAAGTCCTTTGTTGTACAAATGAAATATAATTGAAGTATCATTCTATTTTAGTGACATTAACCAAAGTGATTAAATTTGTTATGTTGCTTAAGTGAGAGTAGTAGTCAAATATTAGCAGACATGTACCCTAATAATGTAGAGGGTACCAGGAAAACATTGGGAGTCTTAAATAAGATGAGAAAAAAATTATACAGTATTTGGATAATGTAAAGGTACATTTTAAATTGAATCATTTGGTTATTTATGAGATCTTTATCTTCAAAATATTTTGGCTCCAAAATATGCATGTTCTTCCTTACTTTAAAAATCTAAGCCCAGAAATAGGCCTTTGTAATCATATTTGGTTTTGTCAATATTCAAATTCCTTTTGTTTTGTCATACTACTTCTCTGTAGAAAATGGTTATTTGAATGCAATTTACTTATTCCTAATATTTCTTAAACTTAACATAGTACCCTAGGTATTCCAGAAAAATCATACCTTACTTCAATCTATATTAGCAGAGCTGAAGAACTGAAGAATCTCTATCACATCAAAAAAAAAATACTACATTTTTTTAAATACGAAAGTTTCAAAAAGAGTATGAAAGAACACTAACACTAAAGGAAGTTTGATCCCCATTGGCAATTGAGCCAGACCTCAAAACAATCACGTGATTACAGATTATGCAAAAGTCACAAATACATTGAAGTTTCTAGGTGTTAGATTTGATGAGAGAAGAAATATCAGTATTAACATCAATGTAGTCCTCTCAAGCCTGTTCTTGGTTGGATATTTTACATATTCTATAGTTGCTATTATCCTGCAAGTTTTTTCTAATGTACAGATGCTCCTAGGAAAAGAAAACACCTACAAGTTTTGTGGCGTTTTTTTAAATATATATTTTTTATTTCAGCATATTATGGGGGTACAAATATTTAGGTTACGTATATTGCCTTGTTCTGTTTTGCTTTGATTTAAAGAGCTGCCTGATTAAATAGAAAGCTTTGCCGAATAAGCACTGAGGTTTTCTCTCGGTTTCCCCAGGTTCTTTGCAGCAATAGCTTGCTTGAGTCAACAGATTATTGGCTGCAGAATCAGAGGACGCCCTGCCAAATTGGTTTTGTAGAAGACAAGTCTGAAAACTGTGCCTCTGTGAGTATACAGAATTCTCTAGATATTATCTGATAAAATTCCATAATTCATTAAATACATGGCCAGAAAGTATTCTTTTGAAAACACATAACTGGCTTATATGGACCGTTAACAAAATAACATATAGACGTGATGTTTCTACTCTCGGCTAGCTCATTTCAACAGGTAAATTAATCTGATAAATTCTTTGAAAAGAAAAAAAAGTTTATATTTTCAAAAATGACTGAGAAATAGAACTGTAGGATGAGAAATAAAAGACCATTCAATAGCTCTCTTGGATTCTTTTCAATATATATTATAACCCCTGTTAGTAGGTATTTTCCAGCATGAAAATTTTCCACCGTTCTTATATGTTATTGTCATTATTTGAAAATCTTTTCAACCTAATACACAGGCATGCATTTCAATATATTGGAGCTGAACTTGACATATAAAGCTTTCTTTTTCAAAGGAAGACGTGTTCCTATAGATAAACAATATAATTCCTATAGCTTAGAATGTGAGTAGATATTGTTATGAAATGTGCTTCTTCCTATGTATTCTTCAAAGATATATGTTTCATTTTAGCTCTTATAGGGTCATGATTGCAGAGATTGGGAAAGAGTGTTTCCAAAGAGGAGAGAAATGTAATGTAATTCTCATGACTAAATTGAGAGCATCAGCTCTGAGCTATTCCTGGAAGTAAGTTGCATGCCAGCATTTCTGTTAAAAAAAAAAAAAGAAAAGGAAGCTGAAAATGGAATGGGAGGCTTTTTATATATATAATGAGCAGAATTAAAGAACCAGAACTGGCAAACAGAGGATGTAAAATAGTTCACACTGCACAAGAAATGTAGAGTCCATTCAACAGACTTAAGTCAATTTCTTTGTTTGTTTAAGCAAACGATTATAATTCTGCTATTTTTAGTACTTTTGATCCCTCATCCAGACAACTGGTTACTGGCTAAGAATTATCAGGGAAAACAAAAAGGATTAGGTGACAAGTAATTTAATATTGATACCTTGTTTGCAAATTCAATTCTGAGTTGGAAAATTCAGGCATTCTCTAATGCAGATCTCTATACAACTATACATTGTAAAAGGGAGAGAAATGGAGAGGAAAAGCTATCAGTGGACACATTATGGTCAAAGTTGTCATTCAAGCAGCTCCTGTATTAAAAAGTCTCCCGCTTAGAGAACTCATGAGACTTGGGACACTAAAAATTGTGTAGCGAAGGGAAAAGACTTCTTCTCTAAACTTTGTGTTTGGGGCTCTGGATTTCAGGTCTACAATTAGAAATGCTAACTTTTATAGCCAAATTTAAGAATTACCATTGGTTCTTTGTATGTGCAAGAAAACTCCCCTCTTCCCCGACCATTCCCAATAGACCCAAATTTAGACTTAAAACTATATGGGTTCCTTAACTTTTGTTCCTGTTTAGTGTCGAATGACAGCAGTGAGGTTGAGCTATTTATCCTCCTTTTGTGGTTCTTCCTATTCTTTCCGAAAGGGGAAAAATCTATATACCAACAAAGAGCATATTGGAAGATTCGTTTCCTACCAATAGTTTATAATAATTGGAACTTGCACAAACATTAAAAATTGAACCTAAAAAACTCCAAATCATGGGAATAGAGACTAGAAAGGTGGTTACCAGGGACAGAGACCGTAGTTGTTGTGGGTGGAGGGAGGTTGAGGAGATGTTGGTCAAAGGATACAGAATTTCGATTAGGAGGAATAAGCTCAAGAAATCTATTGCACAACATGGTGACTATAGTTAATAACAATATATTATATTCTTGAAAAATGCTAAGAGAATAGATTTTAAGTTTTCTCAACACAAAAATGATAACTGTGAGTTAATGCATATGTCCATTAGCTGGATTTAGCCATTCCACAATGTAGATACTGTATATTTCAAAACATTTTGTTGTACACAATAAATATATTGGATTTGATTTTTCAATTAAAAAAATAAAACGAGATGTTAAAAGTTTGTATAGGACTCTAAGCCTAAAAGAAATTTCAGGATCCGTATGAAAAACTAGCCCTAATCTCTCAAAAGTGTACATAGTCATTTTTTCTTAATTTCCAACTCCTCTTTCTTTCTGACATGGTACAGATTTCTAGGATGGGTAGATGAAAGTTAAGCCCTAGAGTCGAACATTGCTGAGAGAAAGCTATTAGCTACAGGAGAAATAAAATTGAATTATAGAGATTGTGTACCAGGAGAAGGAACTTGTGAGCAAGATAGGCACGCAGAAAGAGTAGCAAAAATGGTCAGGGAAAAAGTACTTAATTCCTTTCCAAAACCAATTCTCCACATCAGCATGAAAATGAAAGTGTAATTTAAAGGAAGATAAAACACTGTATTTTAAAATAATATCCTTATAAAAGTTTAATTTTAAAAAAAATAGCTTCACAAAATCATCCCAAACCTAAGTCTATTTACAAATCATCACAACAGAATCTGAGGAAGCCTATCAGTGCCGTCCTGCTGTTCTGTATTGCTTTGTAATTTGTTCGTAACTCAGGAGGACCCAACTCCAAGTTAATCACTCCTCCTTTAGCTTATTTCTTCCTGACCAAAATCAGTGGCCAACTTTTTTATATCCAATTTTGATTCGTTTGGAATTCATTATAGTGAACTTTTCTAGTATTTAGATTTGTGGATTCTTAGAACTAAGTACCTCAGTGGTACCAATGTTTTCTGAATTCAAGACATCTACTTAAAATTTTTATTGAAGGACAGTCTAAAGCTTAGAAAACATTCAGGGTGTTGTGTGCATATCTCAGTACAACTGTTTGTTTCTGAGCATCAAAAAAATGAGTTTGAATTGTTTCTTCAGTAGGGAGCTAAATTCATTTCACAGCTAATATGAGGAGTCTTGGTGAAGAGCAATTTAGAGCAGCCAAAACCTTCAATAGCTTTTCTGAGGCTATCAAATATGAAAACTGCACTTACGTGTTTCCAAATAAAATTGCCTATCATGCTATATAATCTTATTTTCTTTTTGGCTTGCCATTCTGAAAAATATATATACTAATCTTCAAGGCGTGTATGTTTTTTAAAACCTTGTTATTTAAAGAAAGGAAATGAGGGAGAGGATTTTGGAATTGGAGGCCAATCTCCAAACCCCAACAGCTGAGACATTATCTTAATACAGGTCCTTAATTAAGTGGTAAGAATTGAACTTTTCAGTTCTCTTGACTTTTTCTTTAAATGAAAAGCTAAATTAGTCTTTTTGAATCCTCTATTGCGTTTTACTGTTTACTGGAATTTAACTTTTGATTTTTCAGGGAACATCTTTTGGTTTAATGCTTCATTAACATTGCCTTGGCCATTCACACTATTTCTATTTGTGGTTATTGTTGGGCTCTTTCCTTAGTGGTCATTTTAAGACTTTCAGCTGTCACCCTCAAAACAAATCATACCTTCTTTCTAGCATGCATTTTAATTGATGAATCATCATATTTAAAAATGTCTTATATTTGCAAATAAAACTCTCAAATACCCTTCAACATTCTACCCATGATATTGTAAAACTAAGACGTTTTACAACTATTCGGTGGGTCTCCTATGCTATTGCAACCCAGTGATGACAATGACAAAATGACATCTCAGATGACTGAATTTTATTTTACATTATTTCTCCAAATATATCTATACCATATTTGGCAAATACTCCACTGGATAAGTTATTCTATGAAAGAATCTAGACTCACATGACTGAGTAAATGCATAATTACAGAACTGTGGAGGAACACTTTAAATCATCTAGTCCAGATATTTGCCAAGTTTTCGAGCAGCTTCTAATTTTTTTTCTTAAAAATATTAAGTTTGGAACTTATTTAATTCCTTAATTTTAGACTTACAGAAAAATTGCAAGAAGAATGCAAAGATTTTCCAGACTCCCCAAATGCTAACATTTTGCTAAATTTGCTTTATCATTTTCTCTCTGTGTATATATGTTTGTGTGTAAATATACATATATGATTGTTTTTGAACTTTTTGAGAATGAATTTCACACGACGCTCCCTTATCCCTACATACTTCAGTATGGAACATGACTACTTAAAATCAGGATTGAACCCGAACCTGCAGAAATCCTTGATCAGGCTTTTAATTCAGTACCCACTGCACAAGGACACCCTTGAAGTCTTTATTCAACGGTTTTTGAGAAGCTGAATGCTGTCTACAGAAAGGTTTAAAAAAAGTCAGATGCTGGCAGAAGTCAGCCAGGCCCTGAGCAAAATAAAGGTCCTGTATTTAAGCAGACCCACTCAGTTTAGAAAGCAGTTTCAGCATCAAGGATTATTTGAGCAGGTAGCCTCCTGGGGAGGAGGGGGAGAGAGGAAGCTTTCAGGCTCCACTGCTAGGAACTTACTCCTTCCAACTTCATCTAGTACTGCTCTTAGAGAGCAAGTTCATTTCTTCCATCTGAAGATGTTTCCAGGAGTTTTAATGCCCATCCTCCTTAGGAAGGTTCAGTAGGCATCTACTCTGGAGTCTTGCTTCTTAATGCAGCTCTAGATAAAACAGACAAAGCCAGGCAGCGCTGAGTGAAGTTCAGCAGGAAACCTAGAACCTGTCTGCGTAATCTCACCTCATCCTGTGCAGTGGCTCCTGAGACATCTCAGGAGATTCAACAGTTCTAGAGAAAATTTTTTGACTCTCAGTCAAATGAAATTTCTACTAAACCTTACGAAACTTCCCGAAACTAATGAATTAGAAAAATCATTTTATTGGGAAGCCTGACACAGAGGGATGGTGAAGAAGAGTCACACTGAAGTAATTCGGTGGCTCTACCTCCATGAAGGTGGAAGAAATAGAAACCGAGAAAACTGATAAATGAAATTAAGGGTGTTAGTAAATAATCTGAAGGCTAATGTGCATTGCCAAATAATACAGTGCTAATGTATAGTCTATTAGTAGCAGTAGTATATACATTATAGGCCTTAGACCTGTCCATACATTTATCAATGTCTGAGATCCTGAAACTATTAAAGAAAAAGTTTTACAAATTTATTTTCATTGAAAACTGAGTCCAAATTCTATCTCATATGTTGTAGGTAAAATTATACATAATAAAAATGGAGATCATTAACTTTTTTTTCTGAGTCAAGGAATCACAATGTATATCTAAGCATTAAATAAGTAGAGAGACTTCTAATAATTCATAATAGGAGAAACAATTCAGAAGTAAATATAGGTGATTAATTATATGACTTGTTAAGCTTGATGCAACTACAGAAATCAATTTTAAAATTTCTAGACTTCAGTAAAAAACATAAAATAAAAAACCAAATGACAACTGTGTTAGAAAAAAACACAAGCAATATATTTGACAAACTCAGAGTGTTAATATCAATACATAGTTTCTGTAATTCAGTATGAGAAATGAAAATTCTGATAGCAAAGTTGTCAAAAGCCAAATGTAAGAAATTCACAAAATAAAGAAATACGATCGTCAGCATACTCATGAAAAATTAAATCAGCCTCTCTGGTAATCAAATGGAAGCAACCACAATTATTATACAATTTATTCTGAATAAATTGCCTAAGATTTTTTGAAATTATTGCACCCAATATTGATGTAAGCACTATAAAAAGGACACCCAGCAACTGACATCGGGAGTGTTAATTGATAAGGTCAGTACAATCTTTCTGGAGAGTAATTTTCTAATATGTTGTATTCAAAGCATTTAAAATTGTCATGCCTGTTGATCCACTTCTAAAAATAAATTCTAAAGGAATGATCAGTTACATGCAGATTGGTGTAAAATACAATCGAAGCACAAAGTGATGTATCTAAGATGACACAGTGGACTGACTTAGAACATGGGTTCTGGAGTCAAACTGCTTTGGTTTGAACCCCAGGTCCCCTTCTTTCCAGCTATATGATCTTGAGCAAGTTTAATCTCTCTCTGCCTCAGGTTCTTCCTCTGCAAAACAGAGATGATGATCGTATTTATCTCACAGGTTGTAAGAATTAAATGTGTTATCACTTGTATTATAAAATGTCAGAACAATGCCTGCACACGGTAAGCACCAGATACGTATTCAATAAAATTAGCAGCATGTGATAACAAGACTTAGAAAGAACTTAAATACCCAACAGTATAGGAATTGTTAAATAAACTTAGAACATCTACACAGTGAATACTTATGGAGCCTTTATAAATCAAGTTTGCAAAAAAATATTTAAGCACATGGAAACAAAGGCTCACAATGTAACTGTATATAAAAGGTAGGCTACAAAGTTGTATATACATACTAAACAGCACGTATTAGTGGATTACATGAAGGAAGGGGAGAAATCAACTCCAGTGATTTGGGCTTGAGCTCTGAAGTGCATGGAAGTGTAATTTACTCTGTTGGGGAAGATTAAGCAGGGAAAAATGAGTCGAAGGTGGGAAGAGGGATAATGCTGGATGTCCTTTATTCATTCAAGTGAAGAACTCAGGTAAATATTAATAGTTAGGTGTAAAGGTGGAGTTGTTGACAAGATGAAAGCAAGAGATAGATTTAGCGTCTTCAGGGTGACCTTCAGAAAGTAGAGACCAACCAACTAGGAGAAGGGCTTAAATTATGGGGCTCGCTCATAAAAAGTACTCAATGATCTACATGTCACAGGGTCCCCAAAATAGCAAGAGAGTATTATTTTAACATGTGAACATGCATTTCAAATACATAATGAAGTATTTTATGTTTCTTGACATTTTTGTGGCTAAAAATACAGTTAGATGAATAGATTTGAGTGCACTTTTAAAACTTAGATGTTTGTACCATTTCTTAACTTTTTTAAAATTCATTTTGACAAAAGAATCCATTATTAAAATAGCTCAGAGTAGCTTTGAGTTTCAAATTTTACACAATTTCTGTTATTATAGCAATTTTCCTCTGAGAGGAAAGCCTGTCAATCAAGGAAAACCAACAACAATAAATAATGTTTCTCATTAAAATACTTTTAAGCTTCCAGGATATTGACTACATAATTTTCTATTTCTTTTTAAAATAATTATTTGTTTGAATTAACATGTCTTTTTTAATCAGTTCTTCCAAAATCCCAGGAAAACTAGTTAAAAGTAATAGTTTGGGTTTTTTTAACAACTCAGAGTCTCAAGGTAAAAACATGGAAGAAATTAAAAAGTGAGCTTGGTTACTGACCACCCTAGGTTACCTGCTTTTTAAGTTTAGAGTCTCTGGATTATTATTTCACTCTTTTGTAAAAACAAGACAAGCTCAACCTAAAGGTTTATTAGGAAATGAAAAAGTGCTAAAAGAAGAAACAGAATTTCTGCCCTTCCATAGTGGATATTACACGTTTTTATAGACCAGAGACAGCCTTCACCTTATATTCCAGACAGCAGCTGGCACATTGTCTGGTCCACAGCAGCTGTGACATAATGTTGGTGGGACTTAATTACATCTATATGTGTGTGTGTATGTGTGTGTGTGTGTGTGTGTGTATACTTATACATTTGTATATAAATATATATATATATATTTCTGTTGAAATTGTGGTACTAATAAGTTCAACCCAACCATGAAAGAGTGATCCAAAAGATCAAAAGATCAAAGTGAAGCCAACAGGTATATTTGCATCCAAGCACCAGAGATTCAAGACCCTCTACATCTGCCCTGTCCACACTTTGCCTCCTGATCAGTCCTCACTCCCCCTCACTGCCCTTTTCCCAGTGTTGTTAGAATATTTGCCATTCTGCAGACATCTGTGTTCCTTTACTAATGTTTGCCATTAGTCTAGATCTGTAGTCCCCAATCCCTGGGCCATGGACCAGTACCAGTCCATGGCCTGTTAGGCATCAGGCTGCAGAGCAAAAGGTGAGAAGCGGGGTGAGCAAGCCAGCGTGAAGCTTTGTCTGTATTTACAGCACTCCCCATCGCTCACATCACTGCCTGAGCTCTGCCTCCTGTCAGATCAGTAGCCCCATTGGATTCTCATAGGAGGGCAAACCTTACTGTAAACTGTGCATGTGACAGATCTAGGTTGAGCGCTCCTTATGAGACTCTAATGCCTCATGATCTGAGGTGGAGTTGAGGCAGTAACAGTAGCTCTGGGGAGCGGCTGCAAATATGGATTATCATTAGTAGAGAGGTTTGACTGCACCATAAATGGAATGCACTTGAATTGTCCCCAAAGCATCCCCTACGCCCATACATGAAAAAATTGCCTTCTATGAAACTGGTCCCTGGTACCGAAAAGTTTGGGGTCTAGACCACCCTGGAACCTGCCTTCTGCCTCATAAATTCTTACTGACATTTTCAGTCCATCTATGTGCATGAAAAACTTTTAAACATTACTTAAAATTTTAAAGCATTTCTTATTCAGGAAAATTCAGGGAAAAACAAATCACATTTTATCTTTCAGATTAATTACTGGGAAGCTTAATATAATTTCCTACATTCCTTACTTTTTTTGGAACTGACAGCTGATTTCTCAGTTACTTCAATATTGTGTTCCTTTCAAATTGTCTTGTCATAAAAGAGAACAAATGGTTATCCCTCTTAATAAAGGTGCTATTCACCCCTGCACTCTTATATTCTTGTATGCACTTCTCTTCCACCCTTATAAATACCTATATTTCTCCAACTTGCCTTTTAAAAGTAGATAAAAAAGCAAAAATCACTTTCCCCTCTCTTCCTGTCGAACCACCACTATGACCCTCCTTCTACCACCAAACTTAAAAACCAGTAAGAAGTACACTGTCTCTGCTCTCCGGCCTATGCTTTTTACCATTTTGCAGAAATTGCTCTCATTAGTATCACCAAATCCACTGACATATTTCACTGCCTACATGACTTAGCTCCTGGTAGAACTAAGTGGACTCTCAGCCCACCCAGCTTCTGCGAACTGGCCATTTCTGCATGGCTTTAAGAACACTCATCTCTCTTCTAATTCTTCTCCTGTCCCTGGGGTCATCGCTTCTTTGTCTTCATCCTGGACTTCTACTCACCCCACCAGGCACTTTAATGTGGTGTTTCCCAAAGATCTGTCCAAATCTTGATCCCTTCTTGCTCGCTGCTCTCACTGGGCGGTTTCGCCCCCATCTCATGGCTTTAGCCACGTCTGTGTGCTCACGATCACTATCTCTAGGCTGTAGAAGTATTTCCAAGTGCCTGTTAGAGACACCCACCTGAACCTTCAAAAACACCTCAAACTCAACATAACTGAAGGTAAGGGTCCAAAAATATGTTCTGCCTCCCAAATTTTTCATTTCTATTGGTAGTTTTGAAATCTAACCATTTTCCCCAAGCAATAATTCTTAGAGTCACACTTTCTCCTTCACTTTCATCTCAAATTGATTATCAAAGCAATTTTGATTTTTCAGTTCTGGCTGTGCCTTTTTAGCTCCAATGTCACTATTTTATTGCCTAAAGCCCCACGTATTTGTTCTAAATATTTAGTATGCAAAAATCAAGAACAAACAAATGAAGAAAAAAGCAAAAAGACCCCAACAATCTTGAAAAGCTGCTGGTATCTTTTTTTTTTTTCCCTGAAATCCTGCAGCACCTAATTCCTACATTTATATTAAAGTTCCAGTTATACGAATAACTGCATTCCTAGACCCCTCTGCCACCCCCAGCATCACATAATTCCTCCCGGGGCTGCTGAGTCGATTCAGTATCTAATTCAAGAACTGTGGCTCTTGTTTTTAATTGAACTGCATCTTAATTAGAAAGGAGCTGATTCACCATCTTTATCCGAATCTTTTAAATGCCATGCAAAATGCCAGGCCAATGAAAAGCACTTTGACACTGGCACACTTTGTCATCGGAAGCACTCTCACAATATTCATTTGCCAGAGCCTAGTGATAGCACCACAATAAAATATCAACTAGTGAGTGTATTTACACCATCTGCTAAACAAACAGAATATACAAGTGTTCTCCTATTCTGCCAAACTAAGTGACTAAGCTTCCATTTGCAAAATCACAGAACCCAAAAGTTATAATAAACCTGAGAAGATAGATTGCCCATTCTGCTCATTTTTCAGGTGAGAAAACAAAATAACAATGAAAGGGTGATATTTCTTAAGGCTGTATACAGAGTAAATCAGTGGCAAAGCCAAGTCTGAAGCCCAAATTCACTAGCTCTTAATGCAGTGGTACAGCACTTTTTCAATATCCTGGTAGCTACCTCCCTCCCTCTCCATCCAAATATTATGAAAATGTCACAAAGGGTACAGTTTCTTCATTATAGGATTATCATGTTTATTGGAGGCTTAAAAGATTTTCATTAATCCATTCTGAAAACCTAAAATTAGTATTATTGAAAAGCTTCTAGGTATTTAGCCTTTTGATTACTTTCAATACATTCAAGATTGTCACATTTGTGTATCAATTGCTCTCAGATCATACCTAGTTATATCATCCACGGGCATAAATGTCATTAAGATCTGGTATGTCTGTACCATCAAGCCAAAGCAACACTGTCCTCTGTCATCCCATGGGACGAGGCCTACACTTAATTACCCAGCTGGCATTTATTCTGTCTTAATGATGTGCAAACTCTGGTGCCAGAATCTCTGGGGGCTATAGCAATATGGGCAAAATAGATTTCTGCATCTTAAGAAATTCACAGTTACGGTATAATGACTTCAGCACAGTATAAAAATTATGAGTCAGAGGAGGCTGAAAAGTGAGAGTGAAAAGTAGAGGGTAAGGAGAGACTAAGTCTTGCTTTGGTACAGTAGAATTACAAAAAAATGTCCTGGTGTGCACTGTATTGGAGACAGACCTTGTAAAATATGTAGGATTTAGATACATGGAGGTATGGAGGGAAGGTAAAATCAGACAACAGGAATACTTTGGGCAAGTCCCAAGTATGAAAAAAGTGGAGTAATGCAGGGAATAGTGTCGGAGGGTAGGTGGCAGAATAGTAACGAAGAGAAGGAAATGCCACTGGAAAGGAAGGTTGAGATAATCTAATAACGATGTTCTCTTTTATACGATAACAAGCACAAATGAATCCTCGCCCCTGTGGTCCACCTTGGTCCCCACTCTGCCCTCCCATCTGACATACACAACAGAAATTGCTCATTTGACAACGTGAGGCTCTTGGTAGTAAATTTAAATATAAGGCTTTGTTACCAAATATATTCGTTATTTTTACCTACTCCTTTAGACCTGGCACGCCCCATTGCGACAGTGCCTCCCAGGTGAAAAATGTCATAAAACGTAACAAGATTAAGAAATTAAGAAAAATAAGCAAGCCAAAATAATGGAAAATTAAGGGTAAAAAAGAATAATATGAAGTCAAGGACATAGTTGGACAGTTGGTGACAGTTGGTACAATAGTGCAAAGTTTTGCTCTGCATTTACTGGCGGGCAATTTAGAGAAGTGAGTTTTCCATTACTCAATAGAAGTTTACCGATTATTCTAAACCAACTCCACTCTTACTGATTCTAAGACCTTTGGAAAATTTGCACTAAGAATCCTCAGAAAGAGTCACCATAACATTGTTCATTTTATTTGTTATGTCAATATTATCTTCACAATGATGAAGTCCCTACAGCTATATTTGGAACTGACCCTAACGTTGACTGACAGCCAGATGCAAAAGTACCATCAGTGAAAGCAGTTCTACGCAGGACCCAAATGCATCCACATACAAACTGTCTATGAGCTGGCTTAATCCAGGAAGAAGATGTACTGTTTCTAGGCTAACAGTTCTTATTATGAGGTCCATGAACCCCTGAAATCATATGAAAATGCTGAATGTGTGTCAGGGGGGATATGGAATTTTCATCTGTTTCTCCAAAGTATCTATTACTCAAAAAAAATATTAGGAAGCACTAATCTGAAGAAATGAACAGATCTTACAGATTTAGGAATTTCTCCACTAAATCTTTATAAATTGGATGGCAGGGGATTAAGAGTTAAATTATCTGACAAATATCCAGAATGAATGTTTGCAAACAAAACTTATCTGCTCATCAAATCACAGTGTTAATGTACATGGTAGTTTTTAGTATTTGAATTAGTTAACCGTATTTCCAGAGATTTAAAGTAAAAATCCAGATTTCTGCTTCTCTTGGAAATTCAGAACGAACAGGAGTATTTCTGCTTTTCAACATGTCATCAAGCATCTAGAACTGAGTACAGACAATCCCCTGGAGTGGGGCATGCACCCAACAGCTCACTAACAACCCCTATAATATCACTTGTAGCCTCCACCCCCTTTCTTTATCTTCTCTCTTTCTCACACAAAATGAGTGATACATTTCTGAAAAGTGAGTCAATTATTTTTAATATCTTTATGAGATACGATTCACGTGTCATACAATGCACCAATTTAAAGTTTACGATTCAATGGCTTTTACTCTATTGGTGTAATTGTGGATACATCCCCTCAGTCAACTTCAGAACATTTTTGTCACCTCAAAAAGAAATTGCACATTGTTTAGTCATCACTCCCCAACTACACATTCCCACTTAGTCCCAGGCAACTGCCAATCTACTTCATGTCTCTATAGATTCGTCTATTTTCTGTTTCCATTAATTTGCCAACTCAAAAATGGAATCATACAATATATGGTCTGTTGTGTCTAGATTCTTTCAATTACCGTAATGTTGTCAAGGTTGATCCATGTTGTATTGTGTATTAGTACTGCATTTCTTCTTATTGCTGAATAATATTCCATTGTTGGGGATAATTTGAATTGCTTATACTTTTTGGCTGTTACAAATAATAATGTTAAACCATTTATGGTGTAACACAGCTACACCATTTTACATTCCTACCAGCAGTGTATGAATGTTCCAATTTCTCCACATCCTCAGCAAAACTTGTTATTACCTTTTTGATCACATCATTCCTAGTGGGTATGAAATGATAACTCATTGGTTTTGATTTGCGTTTCCGTGATGGATAATAATATGGTGCATCTTTTTATGTGTTTGTTTTCCATTTGGAAAAAATGTCTATTTAAATTTTTCGCCTATTTTTAGTTGAGTCATTTGTCTCTTTAATATTGAGTTGTAAAAGTTGTTTATAAAGCTGAGAAAGTTCCCTTACAGTCCTGGTTTGTTGACTGTTTTTAACGTGAAGGGATGTTGAACACTAAAAATAATTTTTCTGGGTCTGTTAAGATGATCAATGCAAATTGATCAAGGAGTTGAAAAATACAATAAAAATAAATAAAAAGATAAGTGATTTTTCTCCTTTATCTTATTAATGTGGTGTATTACATTAACTGACTTTTCGATTTTAAACCAACTTTCCATTCCTGGATTAAATGCCACTTAATTATGGTATATAATACATTTTATACATTGTTGGATTTGATTTTCTGGTATTTTATTGAAGATTTTTGCATCTATAGTCATAATAAACAGTCATCTATAGTTTTCTTGTGACATATTTGCCTAGTTTTGATATTAGAGTAATACTGGCCTTGTAGAATGACATGAAAATTGTTTCCTTCCCTTTTATTTTTGGAAAAGTTTATAAAAAATGGTATTAATTCTACTTTGAATGTTTAATAGAATTCACCAGTGAAGCCATTGGGTTCTTGGCTTTTCTATATGTTATTATAAAATATTTGATTATTGAGTCAATCTTTTACCTTTTGTGAGTCTATTCAGGTTTTCTGTACTTCTTAAGTCAGTTTCTGTAGTTTGTATCTTTATAGAATTTTTTCCATTTTATCTAAGTTATGTAATTTTTCAGCATGTCACTGTCCATAATATTCCCTTATACAGGTGTACCTTAGAGACATTGCAGGTTCAGTTCCAGAGTTCCAGAGTAAATTTCATCATAATTGGGTCAAACAAATTTTTTGGTTTCCCAGTTCATCTAAAAGTTATGTACACACTATGCTGTAGTATCTTAAGTGAGCAATAGCATTATGCCTAAAAAATAAATGTACATAACTTAGTTTAAAAATACATTATTGCTAAATATGCTCACAATTTTCTGAGCCTTCAGCAAGTTGTAAACTTTTTGCTAGGGAAGGAAGGGTCTTGCCTCCATGTCAGTAGCTACTGATCGATGAGGGTAGTGGATGCTGAAATTTTAAGTAGCTGTGACAATTTTTAAAAACAAGACAACAATGATGTTTGCTACATTGATTGACTCTTCCTTTCATGGAAGATTACTCTGTAGCATACAATGCTTGACAGCATTTTACCCACAGTAGAACTTTCAAAATTGGAATCAATCCTCTCAAAACTTGCTGCTGATTATGAAACTAAGTTTATGTAATGTTCTAAATTCTTGGTTATTATTTCAGCAACATTCACAGCATCTTCACCAGTAGATTCCATCTCAAGAAACCGCTTTCTTTGCTCATCCATAAGAAGCAGTTCCTCATTCATTCAAGTTTGATCATCAGATTGCAGCAATCCAGTTGCATCTTCAGGATCACTTCTAATTCTAGTTTTATTTCTATTTCCACCACATTTCTTGAATCCCTCAAAGCTATCCATGAAGACTGGGATTAACTTCTTCCAAACTCCTGTTAATGTTGATATATTGACCTCCTCTCATGAACATGTGAATATTCTTAATAGCATATTGAATGGCGAATCCTTTCCAAAAGATTTTCTGCCAATTTTGACCAGATCCTTCAAAGGAGTCACTATCTCTGACAGCTATAATCTTACAAAATATATTTCTTAAATAGTAACACGTTAAAGTTAAAATTACTCCTTGATCCATGGACTAGAGAGTGGATATTATGTTAGCAGTCATGAAAATAACATTAATCTCCTTACACATCTCCATAAAAGCTCTTGGGGGACTAGTTACATTGTCAATAAGCAGTAATATTTTGAAAGGAGTCTATTTTTCTGAGGAATAGGTCTCAATGGGCTTAAAATATTCATTAAATCATGCCGTAGACAGATGTGCTGTCATACAGACTTTGTTCTTCCATTTAGGGAGCACAAGCAAAGGCGACGTAGCATAATTCTTAAGGGCCCTAGAATTTTGTAATGGTAAACAAGCACTGGCTTCAACTTAATGTCACCATTGTGTTGGCCTCTAAGAAGAGAGTCAACGTGTACTTCAGAGCTTTGAAGCCAGGCTTTGACTTCTCTCAAGCTATAAAAATCCTAGATGGCATCTTCTGCCAATAGAAGGCTGTTTCATCTACCTTGAAAATCTGCTTTTTAGTGCAGCCACCCCCATCAAAGACCTTAGCTAGATCTTCTGGATAACGTGCTGCAGGCTCTACACCACCATTTGCTGCTTTACCTTATACTTTTATGTTTTGGATGTAGCTTCATTCCTTCTTTCCTAACCTCATGAACCAACTTCTGCTAGTTTGAAACTTTTCTTCTGCAGTTTCCTCACCTCTCTTAGCGTTCATAAAATTAAACAGTTAGGGCCTTGCTCTGGATTAGGCTTTGGCTTAAGGGAAGCTATGGCTGGTTTGATCTTCTATGCAGACCACTAAAACTTTCTCCGTATCAGCAATAAAAGCTTTTTCACTTTGTTATTATCTTTTTATTTATGTGTTCACTGGAGTAGCATTTTTAGTTTCCTTCAAGAACTTTTCCTTTGCATTCCCAACTTGGCTAATGGGTGCAAGAGGCCTAGTTTTCAGCCTATCTTGGCTTTTGACAAACCTTTTTTATTAAGCTTAATCATTTCTAGCTTTTAATTTAAAGTGAGAGATGAGGGTTATTAAGTGGCCCAATTTCAATATTGTCGTGTTTCAATGAATAGGGAAACCCAAGGAGAGGGTGAGAGATGGGAGAATCACCTATTGAAGGAACGATCAGAACACACACTACATTTATCAGCTAAGTTTACCTTCTCATATGGGTGCAGTTTGTGGATCTCCCAAACAATCACAATAATAGCATCCAAGATCACTGATCACACACCACCATAATAGAGAATGAAAAAGTTTGAAATGTTATGAGAATTATCAAAATGTGACACAGAGACATGAAGTGAGCACTTGCCGTTGGGAAAATGTCGCCAATAGACTTGCTCAACGCAGGCTTGGGTGGAGCAAATCTATTCCCGGTTGCACGGGGTTCCTAAATATGACATCTAGTCCTTCTCAGTCAATTTATGTCACCAATTTTTTTTTGTCCCATGTTTGGGTCACATGTTCCTGTTTCTTTGCATATCCCATAATTTTTTGGTTGAAGACTGGCCATTTTAGATAATATTAATATGTTGTCTGTATCTATAACTCTGGCTACTGAGTTCTCCTCCCCTCCTTTTAGGGCTTTTTTTGTTGTTGCTTAGTTTTTCATTTTCTGTTGTAATTTGGCTGGGCTATTTCAGTGAAGTCTATTTCTCCCATGCTGTGTGAAGCCTTTGGAATCATTCCTCAGAGGACATAGCCTTGAAACTTTGTACAGTGACCTAGGATGACACTGCTCCTTAGCTGGACTCCCTTTGACTCCGTATTTCCCTGATCTTTCTTTTCTTTCTTTCCTTTTCTTTCTTACTTTCTGACAAGGTCCCGCTCTGGTGCGCAGCCTGGAGTGCAGGGTATCATCACAGAGCCGTCTGCTCCTTTGGTATTTACAATCCTGACTGTTAGACTTCACCATTTATCAGGCAATTGCTCTATTGTTTCTAATGATGCCCTGGGGTATAAATTGCTCAGCAGCCTAATCCAATTAAATTTCAGCAGGAGCTGCTTTTGAAGCTCATGTTCTGATGCCATGAAGGCTCTTCTTAGTTGTCTCTTCCCCTGGTTCTCTCTAGTGTACTAACTGGCTTTTGGTTTCGCTTTTTGCTCTTAATTAAGAGGTGCCATTGTTTTTAAGAGTACCCTTAGGCTTGAACTTTCGTGCATTCAGTTTCAAGTAAACTTAGTTCCTTTGAGGAGAGCTTTAGAGACCTCTTTCCTCCTGGGAAAACTCTCCGAGCCACTGCTCTGGCACTGGGTGCAGTGGCATCCTCTGGTGCTTGGCTTGCCTCTTCTGGTGTGGAACCTCTTCCCTCAAGCAAGTGCGAGTGAGGGTGGCCATGGCCCTAGTATTCTCACCCTGCCAGATCTGGGGTGATAGCTCAGTTGTGGAAAGAGCCCAAGTATAAAAAAAGGAGCCCCCAGTTTATTGGCTTTACTAACTAGGAATTTGGAGTTGAGGGGGATGAGAAATGCAGATGGCCTCTGGTTCCCAGTCAGATACAGTAATTCTTGCTTGGGAGGTGAGAGAAGAGGAAGCATGATCTTTTCAGATACGCATCCCAAATGCAGCGTCTGCAAAGCTGTGCTGGGGGAAAAGAGGCAGGGAGAAGGAGGTCGTGGGTTGTGGTTTAAATGTCATAGACTCTTTCTTCAAGGGGAGTTTTAGTAGATTTTTTTTGAATAAATGTTTCTTCGTTTTCTGTATGCCCTTAGGCCAATTTCTGGACAATTAAAATATTTGTTTTTATAGTTTTGGCCAACTTTTCTTGTTTCACTGGGAAGCCGGTCCTCAGAGCTCCTCACACTGTCATGCGAGCGAGACCTGGAACTCACTACTTTTTCTTATTTCCAACTCATTTCACTTTACGTTACCTGCTTGGTTCTTAGAGGCGTTTAGGTTTATGACTCCAGGCAGACCTAGAGTCAGCAGTTTCATGTCTTCAGTTGAAGGTGGCTTAATATCTTTTAGCATTCAGCCTTAAGCATTCAGGATACAGCTGACATTCTCCCATAAAAGTTAAGGCATCTAATGTCCTTGAGGAGGAACATCTCATTTTTGTCTAAAATTGTCAAGCGAATGTTTGTGAAAAGAGGCAAGATTTTCCTCAGAACAAAAATATCAAGATTTGTTGTAATACACAAAGGCCAACTTTAGAAGACACTTTTGTTCGTTTTTGTCCAAAAACATTTAACAAGTGTCACTCAATGTCCAGGACAGCCATTGATAACTTGTTAAACAGCCCTGATTATTTAATTTTAAAAAACATAATTTCAAAATGAGCCCACAAAATAAATTATGTGTAATATGATCCCCTTAGTACTAAATGTGTTGACTTGCAATGTGGTTGTTGGCTAGAAGCTACTTAGACATTAAAGGAGGACTGTCAATGGATAGTAAATGTTGAATAGCTAAAACTAGGTCGTTCTCCGTGGTACTAATGGGATAGCAGACCAAATTGTCTATTTATGCCACCATCTTTTCCAACATAATTATATCACCTGCCTACATGTTTAGTTCTGTATCCTTGAAATCATCAGAATTTTTATGTATTTTCAACCAGAAATTTATGGATAAATATATCTGTGTCAAAAAAATTAATTTGCTATTTCATTTATCATCACAAATTTCCAAGTGACTTCACTACATGAGCTCAAAATTTTGAGACTCTTTCCAAATGCTTATTCATTGTTCTTGACAGTACAGAACTGGAAGAAAGTGATATTTTTCTTAATTAGTGAGAGCAGCATAATTTTACTGCACATATATATGTAGTTATATCTGTATATATTATATACATATTTTTACACTGACCTTCAGCATGGTATTCTGTTAACTAAGCAGATTGCTGCTGTTCTGACACTTAGTCTGTGAAAACACATCCTGCCGAATTACCTAAGAGGCAGAATAACTAGGAGTATATTTTTGGTTTGCTGAAGTAACAGCAAAGGAAATTCATTAATCAGTGCCACAGGCTTTTTACTACTTTTATGACAACTCAATTTTATTGACTATTTTTCTCCGTTTAGTAAGTTTGCAATGATGCTCTTTTTCTCTGTCTATGCCGACCCTTTGTGACTCTTCATATAGGCAGAGAGCCTTTTGATCCAAAGAAAGAGGAAAGGCAAAAAATTGGATATGAGGCTTGTTCACGTGCCTGGACACTAAAGGGGAAATTAATTTGCTTAGGGAAAGTTCACTTGGGTTTTTAGCTTATGAAAGCACTTTTCAGAATTAATCAATGATAAACATTTTCGAGATTGCCTAAAACAAAGCTCCACAAAACAATTAAGATGAGGCAAAGTAATGGATTCCTGTGGTGCATGAAAATTTACATTACATCATTTGTTTGAAAATAAAACAAAACTCAGACCAATTTATAATAAACAATACTTACACACAAACATAAAAATGTGAAATGAATGGATCTGCCATTTTCATAGTGTGTTGATTATTATGGGAAAAATTCACACAGCCTGTAAGCTCACTTCTAATCAGTTGTGTAGTGGCTTCTTTACCTTTCTATTTGTAGACATTCTCTCTTATTAGTACCATAACCAATATTGACTATATTAATATTTAGAATTTAAAAATTGTATTAGTATCAATGCCAGGAAGCAATTAGTAACCTGCACTGCCTATAGAAAACAAAATGGGCATGGATTTGCCAGTCATCCCTTGGAGAAGCAGGTGAAGGAAGGTTTCCTGATCACTGCCGCATTCTATAAGCTGCATGCAGTGTGCACTATTTATTAAGGTGACAATACACTGCCCGTGGTTTTACTTGGGCTTGGAAATGTGCAAGAGGATATAGTCCAACTATTGCTTTATTTTTTTCTATGAAGAAATAACTTTCCTATACTAATGAGAGAAATATTGAATGGGTTACCTATACTGAGAAGTTCTGTGCAAAGTAATGAGCTTCCTAATAAAGAAAGTGTTCAAACAGAGACAGGGTGAACAAAGAGCCACAACATCATAGAGGAGATTCCCACGTCCGCTGGAGGATGATGCATTAAACGACTTCTGTGCAATCTTCTACTTGGAATGTATATGACTTTATGAATGATTTCAATAAAAAGAAGAGTTGATATTTATTGAAAACTTCTTGTCTTCCAGGATCTCTGCTAAGCTAAGCATAATAGGTGGCTTCATTAATTCCGACAACATCTCTGCAGGGTAGGGAGTATTATTTTCTCCTGACGAGGCTAACTTGCATGATGTAGATCAGTCACAGAGCTAGTAAAGGGTAACCAAGAGTAAGTCCCAGACCATCTAGCCAAGAGTCCAGTATCCCAGCCCTTCCAGCACTCTCTTCGCATTATTTATAGCCCTTTGTAGCCCTGTGACTTCATGGTGACTGAACGATAAGCCTGTTCCTTTTTATACAGAGACAGAGGTCCTCTTAGTTACAAAAGTGATTGTTTAGTGATCTCACAAATATACATCCTCTTTATTGCTACCATTTTAGGTGACTTTCTGAAAATTTCTCTGCTCACGTATCACCTGTTAATAACAGCTTTATCCACTCACATAATGCTTTAGTTTACAAAGGGCTTAGACTAATATTATCTCACTGAGTTTTCACAGAAACCCTACAAAGCAGCCAGAACAGATACTGTAAGCAAAGAAATGTGCATGGCTGTTGAGAGGTTAAATGCTTGTCCAGGATCATAAAGTCATGGAAGCAGTACCTCAGCTCTTCCAATTACAAATGCCAAGCAATCTCTTCCTAACCATGTCACCTGCCAACTGAAGGATTAATTAGGAAAATAAAATCTTATGATGTCATATCCTTGATTTTCTAGAGCAACAACTGGCAAAATACAGTCCTTGGGCCAAATCAGACCCACTGCCTATTTTTATAAATAAAATATTTATTTAAACTGATAAAAATTGTGCATATTCTTCTTATATAACATGTTGTTTTGAAATATGTATGTATTTTGGAAAGGCTAAATCAAGTTATTAGCATACACATTACTCATACTTATTTTTTTGTGGCAAGAATACTTAAAAGTTACTCTTAGCTGGGCATGGTAACTCACGCCTATAATCCCAGCACTTCAGGAGGCCAAGGCAGGAGGATCACTTGAGGTCAGGATTTTGAAACGAGCCTAGGAAACATAGCAAGACCTCATCTCTAGAAAAAGTAAAAAATTAGCCAGGTGTGGTGACACACAACTGTAGTCCCAGCTACTCAGGAGACTGCGGAAGGAGGATCAGTTGAGCCCAGGGGTTCAAGGTTGCAGTAAGCCCTAATGATGCCACTGCTCTCTAGCCTGGGTGACAGAGCAAGACCCTGTCTCTAAAAAATAACTAAACAAATAAAAGTTACTCTCAGCAATTTTCAAGACTCCAATGTATTGTTATTAACTGTAGTCATGATGTCGTACAATAGATCTCTTGAATTTATTTCTTTTATATAAATGTAATTTTGTATCTTTTGATCAACATAGCCACAATCCTGCTCTCACCCCATCCCTTCTTAAGCACTATTCTAATCTCTACTTTTATGAGTTCAATTTTTTAAAACTCACCACGTAAGTGAGATCACACAGCATTTGTCTTTCTTTGCCTGGCTTATTTTACTTAACATAATATCCTCCAGGTTCAAACATGTCCCAAGTGAAAGGATTATCTTCTTTTTAAAGCTGAATAGTATTTCATCAAGTATATATACACCACATTTTCTTTATCCATTCATTAGTTGAGGGATACTTAGGTTAATTCCGCATCTTGGCTCAGGTGAATAATGCTGCAATAAACATGGAAATGCAGATATTTCTTCAAAAGACTAATTCCATTTCCTTTGGATATATACCCAGTAGTGAAATTGCTGGATCATATGGTAATTCTGTTTTTAATTTTTTAAGGAAACTCTATATTGTTTTCCATAATAGCTATACTAATTTACATTCCCACAAACAGTGTATGGGCTCCAATTTCTCTACATCCTCTCCACTTACTATTTTTTGTCTTTTTGATAATAACTATTCTAATAGGTGTGAGATGATATATCATTGTAGTTTTAATACATTTCTCTGATGTTTAGAAGCATTGAGTATTTTTTCATATCCCTATTGGCCGTTTGTTTGTCTTTTTCTGAGAAATGTCTATTCAGATCATTTGTCCATTTCTTAATTGGGTTATTTATTTTTTACTATTGATTTGTTTAAATTCTTTATATATCTTTATATATTTTTCAATATTAGCACCTTTTTGGGTATATGGCTTACAAATATTTTCTCCCATTCCATAGGTTGTCTGTTCACTCTGTTGTTTGTTTCCTTAACTATACAGAAGCTCTTTAGTTTGATGAAATCCCATTTGTCTATTTTTGCTTTTGTCATCTGTACTTTCGGGTTTAAAAACATTTGCCCAGACCAACATCATGGAGCTTTTCTCCTGTCTTTTCTTCAAGGAGTTTTATAGTTCTAGGTCTTACATTTAAGTCTTTAGTACATTTTAAGTTTATTTTTGTATATGGTGTCAGAAAAGGGTCTACTTTCATTCTTTTGCATGTGGATATCCTCATGGCATGGTCTGAGGGAAAGCTTGCTGGCAGAGTTCTAGGACTGACTTGCCTGGTGCCTGGATCAGCAAGCAGGTGGGCCTTGAGCCTAGGTCCTTGGGGTTGGGCGTGGAGCCTGGGTACAGGCTCCACAGGGTATACTTGCAGTTTGTATCCAAATGGACTGACCTGAAGCCTGGGTCCACAGGGGTGATCTGGCACTGGGGTGAGCATTTAGCCCAAGTCTACAGGAGCTGGCCAGACACTGTGATGGCCCTCACACATAAGTCCACACTGGGTAGGCCTAGAGCTTGAGTCCACAGGGTATGTCCTGGTGTTGGGGCAGACCTGTCCACTTGGGACCACTGGAAAACACCTGTAAAAATGAGTCCACAGGGGCTGGCCTGGTGGTGGGGAAGGCCTGGAACCTGAGTCCATGGGAGCAGGTCTAGGTCTCAAGTCTATGGACACTCGCCTGGAGCCTGGGTCTGCAAGAGTGGTCTTGAAGCTTTAGTCCATAAGGTCCAGCCTACCATGGGGGTCTGCTAGGATAGGCCTAAAGCCTGAGGCCCTGGGGACCCACGCAATGCTGGGGGCAGTGCACAGCCAGGGCAGCTATAGGATCAACCTGGTGGTAGGGGAAACCACAGACCAAATCTGCCACAAAGGCCTGGAACTGGAATTAGGGGATCCAGCCTGACACCAGGGTGGGCCTGAAGGCTCAGTCCACAAGTACCAGCATGGACTGTGGGGTTGTGGCAGCCTGCCTGGTACTGGGCTTTACTGGAATGAATCTGGTTTTGAGGTCTGAGGCAATACCTGGTGCTCTCTTCCCTCTCCTTTCCACACTCTGAGAATCTCTCTCTCCACTCTGTGCTGCCTAGGATTGGGAGAGGGATGATATGAGTAATGTAAAACTATCCTTCCTACACTCTTCAATGGGTCTTTTCTTATTTCTTTGCTATACTAGATGCTGCAATCTCTCACCTGGTCTCCTTAGCTCTTGTAAAGGTATTTTCATGTGTGGACAGTTGTTCAAATTGATGTTTCTGTTGTTGGGGAAGATGAGGCTGATAGTCCTATTCCATTATCTTGTTGACATGTGTCCATAAAATAAAGTTTTATTGGGACACAATCATACCCATTAATTTATGTATTGTCTCTGGCTTCTTCCCCACCACCATGGAAAAGTTGAGTAAGTGCAACTAAGACCCTATGGCCTGCATGCCTAAAATACCATGTGGCCCTTTACAGAAAAAGTGTGCCAACATCCATTCTAGAGCAAGCAGCCAACATTTTGAAAGATAAATACTACTTCTCTTCATTGATGTTTCATATGGATAAAAAGAAAATTATTCCTGTTGTACTAGAGGAATTTTTGTGGTCTTTTTTTGTATCAAGCGTTTGAAGGACTTCACTCTCAACCATTAAGACTAATTGGTTGGTCTCTGCTTCCCAATTATGTGTGATTTGCTTTGAAATTTTTATCAAAATAACCATTTCATAACAATTTCATACACACTCTCTTACTGTAACTTCATGTTAGTACAAACTTTCTTTGCTTTTTCTATTAGACTTTACTAATTTAACTACTCAAAGAGTTCTAAGAAATTACATGTTTTACAGCATTTCCCCCCGACTTACATCTGAAAATTAGACATTGACATTGCTTTTTCTTTTCCTTTTGAAGAGTAATCTGACATCTTTGGCAAGAAAGATATTGGTTCCTATTTAAATCTAGCTTTTGTTTTTTCACAAAGCTATAATTATGAACCGTATTTTTAGTCCTATAAACCTTAATTTGCTGTCCCATTTTACTGTAGCCTGTTAGTCACAACCTGCCAGAAATTGCAAATGCTACCAGAAAAAATTTTGTATGTGGTTTGAAACTCAGAGAGAGGATCAAACAGAGGTCAGCCCTTTATAAAAGAAAAGTAAGTCCTATGTAATTCAAAGAGGGTGTAATCAGAGTATATTATACATTTCCCTATTGCTGGGCCTCAGATTTTAGGAAGTAAGTTCACAGGGCTATGTACATATGCACCTGAGCCCTAACTATGGGATTATTAATTTTGAAAAGCAGATGCATCTGCATATACTAAAAACATGTGCTCAAGGGTTCCTATATTTGTGACACAAGAGAAATAATGTAGTTATTATAAAAACCTTCTGATCCTTGAGATCCATTTTTGTGAACATATTCTGTAATGTGTACTTACTTCCATAATTATGTTCTTCCTACTTTAATAGGCAATGTGTTACTCCCTTAAGCTACAATGGTGACTGAGGTAGACATAGCATCTGCCTTCTCAGAGCCAAAATTTTCTTAGCAAAGGAATAAAACGACCTAGTTTTTCTTTAAAAACATTGGGTATCTCATGCTGAAGAGAAACTCAATTGGCAAGAATACATGTTTTTGACTAATGGGGGAGGGAGGATGGAAAGGTGAGAGAGAGAGAGAAGGAAGAAAAGGAGAGAAGAAAGGAAGGAAGGAATGAGGGAGGGATGGAGAGAGGAAAGGAAGGAAGGGAAGAGGGAATAAGGGAAAGAGAGAAAGAAAGCAAGCTCAAATAAAATTAAAGTAAGGTCACATACTATCAGCAGTATACTTCTGACCATTTTCAATAATTCAAGATTAATTTTCTCCTGGGGATTAATATAGAATACATAGCATGGATCTGGAATTATATAAATTTACAACCATTATAGATTTTTTGCACTTAAAAGCACATTTTAATCACATTATATAATACAGTAAATTTTTTTGCATTGCTAATACTTCTTTTTAAATTGTCAAAAATACAATCTGCTTTGGCTCAGACAATTACTCGGCTTAAGGTCACGAGAGCACATTATGAAAACTTTGACCTTAAGATTAAATCTGCAGCATTTTATTCTTGCTCACCTGTATGGAGATTTCTGCAAACTGAATGCTGACCCTGCTTTGCTGCTTCTGTACATTGCCTGTAATATTTCATAAAGTGGCTCTCCCCTAAATTAACCATAAGTCACCAGGAGCAGTTGTTTGGTTGGTCTTCCTTATGACACTGAATCACAGTTAACCTCAGATCCAAAGTTATGGATTTTATGCTATAAAAAAAAAAGATTTTAAGTGCTCATAGAAGTAAATGTGAAAGTCACATTTATCAAAATTACTCACAGAGGGACTGAGGCACGTAAGCCTCAGGCCATGTGGTACTGAAAGTAGCAGGTTTGTCAGTTAACAGATAAAGGGAAGACACCATGTGACAATGGTCTAAAGGATTTATCAGAATAATCTGCTTTGAAATTATGTGATTATTGACATGTTGTTTTAATTTGGGAAGGGTTGTAGCGCAGCTTAAAATCTAAGCAATACACTGACACACAAAGATTCCTGCAGTCTCAGGCTTTGTTTAGTCATAGTCTTTTAATATTACCTGTGTGTTAAGCATTACATTAGTGATGCATTTTTTTCAGGACTACCCACCTAATACTTCTGGCTGAATCAGAGTTAGAAAGAGTCCTCCATTTCCTGCTCTCTACCTGATACCCACATACTCACACATACACACACAATTATTGTTTTTCTAGACTGGCTCTGCCAAGTGTATTATAAAGCAGGCAATGCCAGAGCCCTTCAGTCCTGACTTTATCCATCTTGAGTATCTGGAGTTATTAATATGTGAACCAACATGCATTCAAACCAAAGGTCTTATCCCAATTCAGTAACTCAGGTGGAGTGTTCCATGCCAGACCAGAACCCTCCTCACATCATAAGGAGGGAAAGAACATTTGCTCTGCCACTAATGAACTGTTAGATGTTGGATCAATTATTCTGCCTCTCTGAACTAATTCCCTCATATGTAAAATAAACTTCTTTGACTAATTATTTTCAAAATTTTCCCATCACTGAGAGTTTATGAATCTCTGATTATCTGTTCCAATTAGTATGACTGCACAACAAGTCACCCCTAAATTAAGTAGCATAAAACAACCTTTCATTATGCTCACAAATTCTGTGGATCAGGAATTCATATAGGGAACAGGGCAGGTGGCCTTTTTCTGCACCCTACTGTCTGAGGCACAGCTGGAAGACTCAAAGGCTGGCTCCATTGGGCATTAGCTGTGTTGGCTGGAAAAGTGAGGGCTGGAATTTTCTGAAAACTTGCTTATTCACGTGTCTGACACCTGAGCTTGAACAACTCAAACAGCTGGGGCCTCAAACAGCTGGGCCTCCTTGGGCATCTCTGTATCTCTATGTGGCCCCTTCAAATGGTCTTTCCAGCGCAGGGTTTTCAGGGAAGCCAGAATTCATGTGTCCCAAGAGCCAGGTAGAAGTTGTGTCACATTTTATGGCCTGTTTTCAGAAATCACCAGGGTTATTTCCACTGTAGACACAGCCCTTCCAGATAAAAGGTGAAGGAACGCTGATCCTATCTCTTCTCAGAGGAGTGTCAGTGGCACATTGTAGAAAGAGCATGTAAGGTGATATATGTTGGTGTCCCCACCTCTGAAAAATACTTTGTCACATCATGTAAAAGGAGCTTCTCAATATGTTTGGTCTGGTATGGATAGAATTAATCCACCATGGTTTCTACCTTCTTGAATTTTTATATTAAAAAATTAATGATGCTAGCTGAAAGAATAATTAGTAGACACAGTAAACAACTATAGATAACTGCTTATATAAATAACTGGGCCACGTCATTATGAAGGCTGAGAAGTTCCACGATCTGTAAACTGCAGACCTAGGAAAGCCAGCAGTGTTGTTCAAAGACCTGAGAGTTGATGGTGTAGATTCCAGCTCTAGTGTGAAGGCCTGAAAACCAGTAGTACTGAAGGCAGGAGGAGATCAGTGTCAGCTCCTCAGTCTGGCAGAGAGCAAATTCACCTTCCTCCACCTGTTTGTTCTATTAGGGCCCTGAACAAATTGTACGGTGCCTAGCTACACTGAAGAAGCCCATGGCTTCATTCGTTCTACCATTCAAATGCTAATCTCTTCCAGAAATCCCTCACATACACAGCTAGGTTGCGTGCAAGGCAGTCACCCAGAAATAATGTTTAACCAGCTATCTGGACAGCCAGTGGCCCAGTTAAATTGACACATGAAATTAACCATCACACGGCTATTGGGATCTCTTTCACTTATTAGCATATGAAACCCCTTCCTATATTTAGGCAAGCTATTAGTGTTTTCGGTTGACCCTGGACAACATGGGTTTGAATTTCAAGGGTCCGATTATACATGGATTTTTTTTAAATAAATATATTGAAAAAATTTTTCGAGATTTGCAACAATTTGGAAAAAACTCACAAACCATGTGGCCTAGAAATGTCAAAAAAAATAAGAAAAAGATAGGTATGTCATGAATGCATAAAGTATGTAGAAACTTGCCTATTTTAATATTTACTACTATATAATATATTCAAATCTATTACTAAAAAGTCAGAATTTATTAAAACTTACCCACACGAACATTTGCAGACCATACATGATGCCATTTGCAGTCAAGAGAAATGTAAACAAAGTAAAGATGCAGCATTAAATCATAACTGCATAAAATTAACTGTAATACATACTGTACTACTGTAATAATTTTGTAGCCACCTCCTGTTGCTATTGAGGTAAGCTCAAGTGTTGCAAGTACCTGTTAAAACTCTGTGAGAAGCTAATCATCTTTATGTGAGGAGTTTGTCTCTCCAGTAAATTGCATGTCACAGTAAAAAGTGATCTCTCATGGATCTCATGAAATTTTCATCATGTTTAGGGCAACACCATAAACCCTGAATAACACCATGGGACCCATGTTAGAAAGTGCCCCTAGTAAGGCTGGAAGTACTCCCAAGAAGCAGAGAAAAGTCATGATATTACAAGAAAAAGTTGAATTGCTTGCCATGTACTGTATAGATTGAGGTCTGTAGCTGCAGTTGCCTGTCATTTCAAAATAAATTAATCCAGTGTAAGGACGATTTTAAAAAAGAAAAAGGAATTTCATGAAGCCATCACTGCAGCTCAGCTACACCAGCAGGTTTGAAAACCTTGCATTTTTGTGAAATACCTTTTCCTCTCATATTGAAAATGCAGCTTTTATGTGGGTGCTGATTGTTGTAAGTAAGCATACCTATAGACTCTAAAGTGATTTGAGAAAAAGTGAAGCCATTATATGACTACTTAAGACAAAAGAAAGAGAAAGACTCTGAAGCTGGAGAATTTAATGCCGGCAAAGAATGGTTTGTTAATTTTAGAGAGAAGTTTGGTATAACTGGAGAAGCAGCTGTTTCTGACTAAAGGTAGCAGAAGAGTTCCCAGATGCCATTAGGAAAATCACTGAAGAGAGAGGATATCTTGCTGGACAAGTTGTTTTTTTTTCTTTTTCAGACTATTATGGGGGTACTAACGTTTTCGTCACATAAATTGCTTTTGTACAGTTTGAGTCAAAGTTGTCAGTGTGCCCATCACCCAGACAGTGTGCATTGTACCCATGAGGTGTGAGTTTACTCATCCCCTCCTCCCCCCTCCCACCTACCCGAACAAGTTTTTTAATGCAGATGAAAGTACCCTATGTGGGGAGACAAAGTGCCACAAGGGATATTTATTGATAAGGAAAAGAAGCAAGCACCAAGTTTTAAGCAGGAAGGGATAGGCTAACTCTACTGTTTTATGCAAATGCAGTTGAGTTTATGATCAGGACCGTCCTCATCCATAAAGCTGATAACCCCTGAATCTTGAAGGATAAAAGATAAACACGAGCTGTCAGTTTTTTCATTGCACAACAAAAAGGCCTGGACAATGAGAATCCTTTTCCGGATTGGTTTTGTCAATGCTTTGTCCCTGAAGTCAAAAGGTATCTTGCCAGTAAGAAACTGCTTATTAAAATCCTTTTGATGTTTTGGCAATACCCCTAGCCACCCAGACCCCCTAGCTCGACACCAAAAAGAGTTGAAGTGTTCTACTTGCCCCTAAATGTAGCATCTCTAATTCAGCGTCTAGACCAGGGAGTCCTACAAATCGTTAAAGCTCATTACACTGTTCTCTACGGAAACGATTGCCAATGCTATGGAAGAGAATTCTGATAAAAAGACCATCAAGAAAGTCTGGAAGGATTACACCACTGAAGATTCCATCATTGTTATTAAAAAAAAAAAAACTTTGAAAGTCATCAGGCTTTAAACAATACATTCCGGCTGGAGAAAACTGTGTCCAGACATTGTACATAACCTCACAGGATTTATGACAGAGCCAATCAAGGGAATCTTGAGAGAGACTGTGGGAGGTAACTAGCAGAACTGACAGAAGATGGCTTGATCCAGGTGAGTGCTTCTGAGCCAGGCCACGTGATGAGGAAGAAGACGCAGAAGAAGCAGTACCAGAAAACAAATTCATGTTAGAAAGTCTGGCAGAAGGGTTCCGATTATTCAAGACCGCTTCTGACTTCTTTTACCACGTGGACCCTTCTATGATATGGGCACTAAAACTAACCAAATAGTGGAAGAAATACCATGTATTTCCGTGAAGTTACACCGAGTGTGCCCGCCTCTCCTGCCTCCCCTCCAGCTCCTCCACCTCTCCCGCCTCTGCCATACCTGAGACAGTAAGACCAACCCATCCTCTGCCTCTTCCTCCCCAGCCCACTCAGTGTGCAGGTGACAAGGATTAAGGCCTTTATGATGATCCACTTCCACTTAATGAATAGTAAATATATTTTCTCTTCTTTATGATTTTCTTAATGATATTTTCTTCTCTGTAGCTTACTTTACTGTAAGAATACAGCATATAATATATATAACATACAAAATATGTATTAATCAACTGTTTATTTTCTCAGTAAGGCTTTCAGTCAACTGCAGGCTACTATTAAGTAAATAACTTTTAAGTTAAGTTTTGAGGGAGTCACAAGTGGAGTTTTGACTGCATGGGGGTCAGCATTCCTAACCCCTACATAGTTCAAGGGTCAACTGTACTTCCTTTAAAGGCAAAAGGACAGGTAGGTGCTCCATTTCCAGCTAGTGCACAGGCATCTGACCTAAGCGTGGCCAATCCCATGTTCCTGGTGCCAGATGGGACACAGTGAGGTGGCAATACTGTCACATGGTGAATGGCAGCTTTGCAAGTCATAACTCCCAATGTGACAATGGCAGTGCAACCTAATCAGAGTCTTCCCATGGCCTGACCCAGGGTGGATCCAGCCATTCAGCTTCTTGCAGCACCTGTCAGTTTTCCAAGTGTGGTTCATCAGCCTTCCCTCTTCCGGTTCTGTGTCACCCAATACCCAGATGGTAAATTTCTTTTCTGTTTGTATTAGCCAGAATCCATTTCAGTTGTTTACAGACAAGAACCCTGATGGTTATGGTAATTAAATATTAAGAAACTGTTTTAAATAAATTTAGTAAATATCAACAGAACTCTTTCTATATACTAGGTACAATGCAAGGAGCTCACAATCTAATGATAAGTAAAAGTCAGAATATTCCTAGAAGGAGGTGGTGCAAGGAGTTTTATGTCATTTCTTGGCCCGTTCTAACTCCAACTCAGCTCCCTCTCTTGGGTAAGGAAGATGCTGGGACTTCTATACTGGCCAGCCTTGGTCAGTAGAGAGCACTTAGGGAAACCTACTCACCACATGAAAGTGAATTTCTAAAACTGAAAACCACTGTTTAAAAACTAATGATTTCAGGAGATAGGTTCAATGGAAGGCAATCACTACAGAGATTCAAACTTATAGTCTGGAAACTAAAGCAAAAGAAATAATCTTAAACCTCTAATTTTAGAAAATAAAAGCACACAAAAGCTGGAAGTAGACCTAGGAAATATGAGTGTGACAGAAGCTTCAAAAGGAGAATAAGAAAAAATAAAGGGAAAAATAATAATCAAATGATTTAAAAGGGAATATTTCCCTGAATTAAAAAAGACCTAAGTCTGTAGGTTGAAATGGTTCACCAAATTACAGGACAGACTAATGAAAGATGAAATGGCAAAATAAGTTTCTGCAGCCCGAATTCCTCCACTGCGTAACAGACTAGCGAAAAAAAAGAACCCAGAGATTCGTGTGCTTCATCAAGGAAGCCTCCTCCAATTCTAAGCTGCTTAGCGACAAAAGCAAAAGTTTAAAAGGGCTGTACACATATATTATTGATATGGATGCAACTCACATAATGCTGGTCGATATTTAAATTGTTCCGACCTATTTAGATAGGAGACACAAACACATGTTAAAATTTAAATTACATATGTGTCCTTCAACCAAGATATCCCACTTCTGGAATTGAACCCATAAAAGTAACTGAAAATGAAAATCTATACATAGCATTCTTCATAGTGGTAATAACAACACAAATTAAAAAAAATTAGCAGAAATAAACCTGAAAGCAAAGTTATTCCCATTAATAAGCCAATGGGTGGATAAATTATGTTGCCTCAGCCCATGGAATACAACGTAGTCATTATAAAGAATATGTTAGACCTATATTGCTACACTTGGAGGGATTTCCACAATGCATTGTTGAATGAGAAAAGTCAAATATAAATAAAGGTATATAATATTATGTAATTTTAATAAAGCAAAAATGCCCAAATCCCTCATATATATGTGTATATACATGCACACACACAAATATATGCTACACGTCAAGTTCTTACCATGAGAAAGAGGTGCGGGAGGATCAAGGATTTTACATGGAAATAGCAGTGAAAGGAACGGGGGAACTATTTGGGTTATTAATTGTGAAATGTCCAATTTTCCTAAGTACCAAGTTTGACAGTTGATATCTCTGATGTTTCACTTTGACATTTCTTGTTTAATTTTTATCGTGAAGGTACATCCACATTCTCTCAAACACATGGTTTGGCTTGTCATTATCTTTCAAATTATTCTTTTAAAGCAATTTTTGTGAAAGCGTGGATAAGTCAGAAATTTGTTTTATTTTCGAATATGAGTTCCATAGTGGAACCAAAGCAGCACAGACAGCTCCAAGTGTCCACGAAGATATGGGAGAAATGTGGCTAATGAATGCACAGTATGTCGCTGATTTGAGAAGTTCCATTCTGGTGATTTTAATCTTGAAAATGAGCCACGTGGGTGACCTGAGACCAGTGCGGATAATGATGAGCTGAAAGCTATAGTGGAAGTGAATCCGTCTCATCCTATGTGTGAATTAGCAGCAAGGTTTGGCGTTACTATTCCAATGATCTCGGACCATTCGAAACAAATTGGCAAGGTAAAGAAGCAGGATAGATGAGTTTTTCATGAATTAAACTAATGTCAGGAGAGAAATCATCTCTGAGCTTGCCTTTCTTTGCTGTCATGACATAAAGGAGAACCATTTCTACACCGTATTGCTACATGTGATGAAAAATGGATTCACTTTGACAATCACAAACATTCGGCACAATGGTTGGATAAGGATGAAATGGCAAAACAGTCCAAAACCGAATATTCATCATAAAAAGCTAATGGTATATGTTTGGTGGTCCAGCGTTGGCATTATCCACTACAGCTTCATGAAACCTGGTCAGTCGATGACAGAGAATGTCTACTGCAACCAACTGGATGAAATGATGAAGATGCTTGTGATTAAACAGCTGAGATTGGTTAATAGAGACAGGCCAATCCTCTTGCAAGACAACGCTCAAGCACGTGTTGCACAAACAAGGCTGCCCAAAGTACAGAGGCTGGACTTGGAAACTCTCCGTCATCCACCAGGTCAGAGAGGATACAGCTGATCAACTTTAACTTTACATATGTTTTATTATTTTTTTTGCTTCTAATATTATAATGAGCATAGTATCTGAAAAAAAGTAACACATTCATTTCATTTATTTTTGCAGCAATAAACTTGACATTATTAATTCAACTATCACTTAAATTTTTAAAAGTGCATAGACTTTTGAAGTCACTTTTGTGAAGCTGAATTTTAAACTAGGTGAAGAAAGATAATCCTGGATGTTTCACATTAAAAAAAATAAACATGATGAAACTGGATGGATGAATAAAGAAAGGAAGAGAAACGTAACAGACAATGCATCAAAAACACATTTACGCTCTCTGAAGTATTACGCCTTCCATTTACTAGCTCAGTTTAAATGGGTGCTAAAAACAATGGGCAGATTTGAAGAGATTATCTGCTCTGATAAGTTTGTGCTGTAATGAAAATTTATTATAGAAGAGTGGATGCTTCTTTTGCTCCAAACAGCTCCAACTAGCTGAGAAATGCATTTCCTTTGGCATGGAAACGAAAATGAGCATGATTTGCCACTGTCTGAGCAATGTGCAACCAAGAAACTGTGGGCTCGCTGCAGCCCTGGGCCCTGGCTCCAGTGTCCCCACTGTCCCTGTGCGGCTGGGGGATCAGGGAGGGGTCTGGCTGCTGTTCTCTCTAGAAGGTGAAGGGGGACTCTGCATCTGTAGATTCAAACAGCTTGACTGTGAAAGGAGACAGAGGGTAAATGCATAACCTTTTTAAAAGAGGATAAACTTCAAATAGGCACAAATGGCCATTTTTCAGAAAATGAATTACCATGTGTCAAGGTGAGACCCGAGAGAGAGAGACGAGGGTGGGAGGTACGGAAAGTATGTGACCTGCGGTTGATGATGGGGGCAGATGTTCACGGGCACTGGGATCACAATTCTTTGAAGTTTCCGAACACAGGCATATTTCAACAGTAGAATAAACCACATTTTGTTGGAAAAATCTGTTGGAGACAAAATACAAGGGAAAGCATGAGAAAAAATGGGAAAGAACCACTGGAAGTTTCTCTGGCACTTATTAAGTTGTGTAATTATTAGAAAAAGTTAATTGTACCTCTCTCCTTCTTTCTGGTAACCCTATAGGTTCTTGCTTGTTTCTTAGCCTCTAAGAGCATATTTAAGCTCCACTGTGAATTATACCCTTTAAAGCTAAACCACAAGGGTCTCCTGGAATAAAGGATGTCACTTGAAGCTTCACTCCACTGCTCCTTAGCCTCTCTCAACTGAATCATCGCAACTGAAAATCTTTGCACACACTACACCATGTACTACACCAGTACTGTTTCTGGGGCATAGTTGACTCAGGATAATTTTGTTGAGTGCTGGGAAGGACTTTAAGAAGAGGAAGAAAGTAACCGCTGAAGATTATGACATTTTATTACTTTAAAGGTGAAAAAGAAATAATCTTTAATGGAAGCTTAATGGAAGAATTAAAACCCAAAATTCTACACAATTTTAAAATGCAATACTTTTGTTTAGTTTTTGATATCTATAACACTTTTTCTTATACCATAGTCAAAAATTGGTTATCTCATCATACCAGAGGAAGATTTTTGTCAATTAACTGATTAGCTTTTCAACAGCAATGAAAAGTGCATTGTCAACTAATCTTTTAAAATGTTTACAATAAAGCTAACTGATATATCCTTTCATACATTATGTTGAGAAATTGAAATTATACTTTGGATTCAAGTGGTTGATCTGCATATAAAAGTTGGTATTTACTCATTCTGATCCAGTATTTTTTTCTCTTAATAACAAAGGATCTGTTGTCTCCAGTTCTACAAGTTCCCCTCAAACAGTACTATTCCTATTTAGAAATTTACTAGATAATGATGATTAAGGAATAGCTGATGTTTTTAACATGTCTACATTTCTGTTGTAAATTATAACTTTTTGTACTTCCATATATGTAGTTGTATATCTATTTCACGTCTCTTGCAATCATTCACTGGTTTTGTGACACATGATAATAGGCAGCATGCATAATGCTGGTGGGCATTTAGATGAACTAAGTCATAAAGACTTCCAGGAACAACAGGGAAGTCATTAATTAAATGATACATTGCCCTGAAAAACAAGGTAACATTCTGTACTTATACATAAGTAATAAAGGCTCAGAAAAAAGCAATTTAATGTTTTCATCAACAAATAATGTTTACATAATTAAACTGAAATAGATATTTATACCAAATAAATATTAATAGAACTTGGGTGGCAGAAAAAGTAGTTAAAGTCCAGGAGACAGATTTTAGTTATTTTACATTCTCAGAAATAGCTGTTCTTTATAAATATTCTATCTCAGTCACAAAAAAAATAAATATAGTATGATTCTATTTATATGAAATGTCCAGAACAGGCAAATCTATAGAGATGTAAAGTAGATTAGTAGTTGCCTAGGGCTGGGGAGAAGGTATCTGGGGAGAAATGGAGAGTGGCTGGTAATGGGTACAGCTTCCTTTGGGAATAATGAATATATTAAAAGCCATTGAGTTATATACTTGAAATGGGTATGTCACATGGTATGTAAAGTATTATCTCAATAAAGTTATCTTTAAAAAATAAATACATAACAATAGAAATAATTAATAAATAAATGAGTAAAGATCCTCAGGCCCCAACCTAAGAGATTTTGATTGCCTAGCTCTGGTGGAAATCCCGGGAATATGCAAATGCAAGGATTCTGCCCACGTGATTTTGATGTGCCACACAGGAACATCAGTGCTCACAGTCCTAAGGCCCACTGAAGCAGAACCAAAGTTTAAACTTGGTCTTTAGACCTGGAATACAGTTCAACCCAGCAGTAAGCCAGTACATCATGTCATGCCCTATTGTTGTTTTTCTTTCTTTGTTTATTTGCTTGGGGTTTTGTTTTTTCTTTGTTTCTCTTTCACTTCTTCTTTCTCCTACTTTGGGCACTTTAATTTCCACTTCCATTTTCTTCTCCCCCTTTCAGGAAATCAGAGTAGTCCTCATAGCTGCTGTTTAGCCTTAAGACTCCCAACTAGTCACCTGGCCATTGACAAGCCACTGAACTTGGCTGCCGTCTCCTTCCCCCACGACAGCACGGGAGCTGGGAGCAGAGCCAGCCACGGCACGTTTCCCTCCCTGGGCAGCACCCTCAGCTCCACCATCACCATCCAGATTCATCCGGCAACTATTTGTCGTACGATGACTCTCCGCCAAGGTTATTCCCTCTTCAGTGATTGTAAGGTATCAGGGAACACAGAACTGTCTTCTCATAAACAAATACTTGGAGAATCCTGATTTGACATTCCTGAAGGCCCTTGGAGGCAAAAGTTATGTTGATCCAGAGAAAAATTAATGTCCAGCAGGTCTGCCTTAAACTGAGAGAACAGGTCCTCACATGATCAGCCTAGTATCGGCATTTAGTGGAATTAAACAAATAGCTGCTGACTGATGGACAGCAGGAAATAGCCACACTAGAGAAACTGCCTGAGTCTCATAAATCACAAAAAGGTTTTTCCTAAAAACCATGCAGGAAAACATCCTATGGTATTATGTATTTAAAATGGGATAATTTTCTATTATCACTTTATTTTTGTATAACCCAGAGAACATTTTTCCAAGCAGGTGAAGTATAGAAACGCATTGGTCTGCCAAGTTTCTGACTTTCATCTGGTCCAAATATTAATAATTACTTAGGGCTTACGTGCAAGAAGGAAACACTTGCTAGTAACAAATATTTATAATGGAAATCTAAAATAAATATAATGTGTTACTTATCTGGCAAATGCACATCAGACATTACATATAAGTATATCCTATTGTTCCAAAAGAAATGACTTTTGGAACGGACTGCAAACATCTTAAAATGTTTGTGGCAAAACAAATCTTGAGTGACATATTTATGTTTTTTAATTTATTTTTTAAGCTAACAATAAAATTGGCTGAATGTATGTTTAGTTAAAAGATCTCTCATCTTTTAGAAATTTCTATACCTTTCCTGTGCCTTTTTTTTTTTTTTTTGAGACAGAGTCTCACTCTTTTGCCCGGGCTAGAGTGAGTGCCGTGGCGTCAGCCTACCAAGCTCACACCAACCTCAGACTCCTGGGCTCAAGCGATCCTACTGCCTCAACCTCCGAGTAGCTGGGACTACAGGCATGTGCCACCATGCCCGGCTAATTTTTTCTATATATTTTTAGTTGTCCAATTAATTTCTTTCTATTTTTAGTAGAGACGGGGTCTCGCTCTTGCTCAAGCTGGTCTCAAACTCCTGAGCTCAAACAATCTGCCCGCCTCGGCCTCCCAGAAAGCTAGGATTATAGGCGTGAGCCACCGCGCCCGGCCGACCCTTTGTTTTTTAACTTAACTCTTCTTTTTACAAGTCTATTATAATAGCTCTATTATAATACTCTACTGTAACTCTAATTCTTAGTATTCTGGACAACTTGCCTGGGGAACCACCATCCTAGATAATATTATAGACCAGAAGTTAACATTCTTTTTATCACCGAGGACCCCTTTTGTTGTTCTCCCCTTTTATCTCATATTTTGAACACCTTTCCCTAGTAAATAAAACCGTATTTATCTCACTTACAATTGTGTCAAACAAAGTTATGGAAACATAGCAATGTATAGGCAATATTTACTGCTATAGATCCCTTAATTTTGCCTGTCAACCTGTGCTCACCTGCAGGTCTATTCTGCTCTGGATATTCAGTCTGGATATTTCCAGCCAGTAACAGTCTGTCCCACAAGTTTCATCAGAGAATGTCTATGGTGTCAACAGCCGATTAGAAATTTTGAGCAACATGAGCTAGCTGGTTGCCATACTGAACTGATCTTATTTTAGCCCAAAGCAAAGAAATATGATGTTATAATTAACTTGTGTAAATAGATATATGGTACAAGTATAATTGTCATCAGAGGCTTAAAAATATTGAAAATAGCCCAACATGTCTTGCTAACTTCACAGATCCCTAACAGTCCAGTTATTATAGGTTGAAAAGTATCACAATAGGCCATTCTACAAATGGTACTATTGTGCCTATATAACATATATTGGTTTTGTAGTCAAGGTTCTATTAATCTAAAGATGACTTCATATTAGGTAATCCTCAAGATTGCAAAAAGTGATAACACATTGCAAAAAGTATGAAAAATCCAGAAAATTATAAAATATGACAAATTCTTTGGTCTTTAGGTAGAAATTTTTATTCCCAGTTGACTATAAGGACTTCAGAAAATCACATCCGTGAATCATGTGTAACAGATGATAAAGCACCTCTACATCAATTATCTCACTTAATTCTCCTAGCAATCAGGTGGTAGTTTTATTAGTACACAGTCTGATCACTGAAGAGTGCCACATTATATAATTTTTAGGACCTTTTTGGTTGCAGACATTAGAAACCTGACATAAACTACTTTATGCAAGTAGAGCAATTTATTGGAGGGACACCAGTATTTTATTTTGTTCCATTTTCTCATAGAATTCTAAGCACCATTAAATAATTAAGACACAGGAAGAGCAGGGATGCAGCTGGATTATGAATACTTAAGGCCAGGGACTAGAAGATTGTCAGGATTCTTCTCATCCCATGTTCCCCTCTGAATGTTGGCTTCAGCCTCTCTCATTTCAGATTGGCTTTCCCCACTTAGTGGAAAACATACTTGCCAAAAACACCTGAGCTGATGTCTATGCGTGGAGCCAGTGGAGAGAGATTAGTCCAATTTGTACTTCATCGCTAGGCTATGAGGTGTAGAGGACTGTGGCCCAGCTTATGTTCAGTGCTGACCTCTGGATGAATGAAGCGGGGCTGTAATATATATGTATGGTGGCTCCTGTGGCAAAAATGTAGGTGAGGAGAAGTTGTGAGAGTGGGGTGCAGAGGAAATAAATTCTTAGAAAAGATGTACTGGGCAGATAATTCTGTAGGTAGGTACTCCATGCTATGCACTATGAATATACATATTATGCACATATGGTGGCCTGTCAGCAGAATCCTCAAGCCCACAGTAGCTGAATTTATGCTGAACCATATCAGGAGAATGATCATATATTCATGGAAACTCCACAGGTCATTACCTTCAACGTGTCCAAATCTTCCCCATCTCACACCAACAAAAATGAAAGCCACATTCTACCCCAGGCGTGGGGTAAGCATGGCGGAGGTTTGCTCTGGAGCTTCTGCTTTAGGTAGGACTGATTAGAAAAGAACTGTAAGAAAATAACTCATGACCTGGAGGAAGAGGAGGCATGGTTGTGCCTGAACTATTTCCTTATACGACAATTGACAGTGAGATTAAGGATGATGGTTTTGGCTGCACTTTAAACTACCTGACCTGTTACTTTCCCAGGAAGGTCTATCTGCAGAGGACTCTGCCCCTCCTCCAGGAGGGAGGGGGAGTGAAAAAAGGTGTGGGAAAGACAAGCAACAATTCTAGGAATTAAGAGGAAGGATTGTGTGGGTATTAATTGTTTGATTCCCAGGGAGGTGTAGAGTGTACCCAGGCCTCCACACCTATACAATAATAGGTAATCATAGAACCAGAAATGTGTTCTTTAGGAACTTGATGACTTGTGCTGTTTGAATTTTCCCTAATCGTGTCCTTTTACTTCCCTGAATATGATTCTTGAAAGCAGGAGCATATTTCAGCTGTGCTAATGAGAACCTTCATTCCAACCAACCTCTCAAATGCTCTGCTTTTCTGTGCCCATGTGTTATGGGAGGAGCCTAATTAATATTCATAGGGCTAGTTTTTGTGATGAATCTGGGGGAAAAGTGAGATAATTTTAAGGGACAGGGGAAACTTTCCCTCTGGTTGGTAATGGCATGGTGGGAGGGCACCCTGGTGGGTGTTTAGAAGCTGTGATGGTTAATTTTGTGTGCCAACTTGGCTGAGCTGTGGTGCTCAGATATTTGGTCAAACATTATTCTGGATGTTTCTGTGAAGGTGTTTCTTTGGATGAGGTTAACATTTACACCAGCAGACTTTGAGTAAAGCAGATTATTCTCCATAATGTTGTGGGTCCCATCCAATCAACTGAAGGTCTTAATAGAACAAAGACTAACCTTCCCTGAGTGAGAAGGAATTCTGCCGGCAAACTGCCTTTGAGCTCTCCTTGGGTCTCCAGGCTTGCCAGCTTATCTACAGATTTTGGATTTATCAAGCCTCATAACTGCATGAGCCAATTCCTTAAAATAAATCTCTCTCTCTCTCTCCTCTCTCCACATACTACTGGTTCTGTTTCTCCAGAGAACCCTGCCTAATGCAGAAGCTATTCTACAACCAAACACCACACAGAGATTGCCCACTCAGAGTTCATCTTGAATCGTGAAGGCTGCTGCTCTCCCTACATAGCCCTATGCTTGAAGAGTGAACAAAAGAGAAGAAATTAATTTCCCAGTATCAGTGATGATTTATCATTTATTGAGGGCCTCTTTGTGGCAAGTCTTCAAACACAGCAAGGTGAAGTTTGGATGTGTAGGGATAGAACGAAAGGGGGTTCCAGATGAACAGAGCAACTTGTAGCAGGAAACTGTAGGGGTGTGCAGGGAAGTGAGGAAAGGATGGGCGAGTTTGGTACGTACCTAGGAAATATGAAGGGAATTATAAAAATATTATATTGGAAAAGGTTTGTGTGGGCCTTGATTGCCAGGCTAATGAGTTAGGCCTGTTCTGTGTTGGCAAATAGAAGTCAGTGAGGAGTTTTGAAAGACGGAATGAAATATTTGGAGGGAAGGAAGCTGGCAATGCAACATAGGAAGGAAAAGATTAAGAGTTAAGGAATCGATTTGGAAAGTTAATGTAATTATCTCTCTATTAATTTCTTTATTTTCTTATTCACTGAACATTTATTGAGGCTCTGTTAGCAGTAACAGGCTTTGTGCAGCTTAAAGAGAAAACGGAGACTGTGTCCTTGAAGAGGGGGAGATGTGGCAGCGGAAGAAACGTAAGCAAGTGCTGCTGCAAGTGTTTCCCAGCCTGCAGCTCTCAGGCCTGCAGCCCGGCCCATGCTGGGATGCGACACAGAGCTGGGAGTTCAGATTTTTTGCAGGGTGCCTAACAGAGTGGTACAAAGTGCATTTGTACCTTGCTCCTCCATCCTCTCAAAATAATAGAAGATAAAGATCCAAAACTCATCCCAGCAACTGTGGACCTGCTATATATACGGCCCATCAGCTCCTGAGGGAGGGAGAATGCTGTCCAGGCTGGCTCAGGCGTAGGCCTAGAGCCTGAGAGCGCCCTTATCCTGGTAAACTCAGTGCTGCCGATCCAGAGGATGGGCTGTGTGAGCGTAAGAGATTGGACTTGGACCTGTAGCCAGAGCACAGTATTTTCTTATCTTCAATCTCCATGAAGCTTGTGTTTATTCTTCTCTCACAAAAGCCAAGCCTAAAGTGTACTGCTTAAGGAATTGTTCCTCCTTGGACAGCTGTGTGTGCCCCGTAAACGTCCTGCTCAGAAGGAGGAGGAGGAAGAGGAGGAGGAGTGTGCATGGCTCTGTGGCTCTGCGAGCTGGACTGGAAAGCATTTCTGCATCCCGGCAACACAAGCAGAGCTACACTCCCAAGAGCCACAGTTCAGTGAAGGGCAGGGAGGGGTTTCATTGTGGTCATTCATTCACCCGGAAAGGCTCAGTGCTGTCTCATGAACCTGGTTTCTGGGAAGTCAGGCAACCTGACTGCACTTTATGACTTGATAAATGATACACCCCGAGGGCTCATAAAAATTAATCCAGACACATGCTACAAAGTGACGCCAAGAAATCATGAGCAGAGGCCTCCTTTCTATTTTAGTCCAGAATGGGCCAAGGTGTGTATGAGTCTACAAGGTACCAAGGAGGAAAGAGAGCTTTTCTGCTCTTTTTTTTTTTTTGAGATAGTCTCCCTCTGTCGCCCAGGCTAAAGTCCTGTGGCATCAGCCTAGCTCACAGCAACCTCAAAGTTCTGGGCTCAAGTGATCCTTTTGCCTCAGATCCTCTTGCCTCAGCCTCCTGAGTAGCTGGGACTACAGGCATATGCCACCATGGCTGGTAATTTTTCTATTTTTAGTAGAGGCGGGATCTCACTCTTGCTCAGGCTGGTCTTGAACTCCTGACCTCAAGCGATCCTCATGCCTTGGCCTCCCAAAGTCCTAGGATTACAGGTGTGAGCCACTGCGCCCAGCCTCTTCTACCACTTTTTATTGTTGTAATTGTCCATTCTTGGCTCCCCTGGAAAGGGCCCTCTTACTCCTGCCACAAACACGAAAAACTTAATAGATGTCATAGAAGTGCAAAAAGCTGCCTCTAGAGAGGTTTCTAGAATGTCCTCCAATTTTGTCCTCCCTCCAAGTCCTTCCTTTTGATTTAATAAAATAATTATTTTGAAAATAATAACAGCTACCATTTACCAAGGACCTAATATGTGCCAGTTTATTTACACATGTTGTCTGTTTAATTCTTACCATCACATACCACGTTCAGTGGTCCTATTTCCTGTGAATTAGAAAGAAGAACCTGCCAAGGTAATAATACTACAAAATGAAAGTCAGTATTCAAATCTAGATTTCAAAGAGTCAGTATTTAAACCTAGGTTTCTATTCAAAACTAGAAATGACAGTCGGTATTCAAACCTGCTGCCCACATTTGTATGAATTCTGCCCTATTAAAGGCAATGTCTGGGTCATTTTTATTTATTCACTATGAAGGCAAAATACACACACTGCAGTCGTGTATATTTCAAGTGGGAGAGAGTAAAGGTTTTCTTTTCTTCCTTTCTTACTTCCTAAGATTTTCTAGCTCTCTCCATTGAGAGAGAGTACAGGGAAGGGTGCATGAAAGAATTTTGAGTCATTCTTTGTAAGCACCACATCAAATTTTTGATAGCAAGAAGATAGGGAGCCACTTGATATTTTTAGAAATTGAAAATTTATTTTAAAAACACAAGAACAATTAGCTAATTTACATATTAGCTCCTCGTATTTTTTAAAAAAACACTTCTTAACTGTTTTTAAAAAGAATTCAAACTATTTAGCAAAGTAAAAATGAAAAGTAAGAGTGAATCACCTAGAATGCCACCACCTAGAAACTGCCACAGTTAACGCTGGATGGACTTGCATCTTTCTATGGATGCTCTCAAATAGATGTATTTTATAAAATTGGCATCATGACATAAGTGCTGTTTCTCAGTAAAACCATTGAATTTGACAGAAGAAAAATAAAATGAAACACAACTGGAGGAATTGTTGAACTTCAAAAAAATGTTTCTTCTCCACTAGGGATATTTCCAAAAATATCCTTCTAAGGTTATAAAAGAAGTGTGAAGGACATTTAAAAGTATTTTTTCCCCAATTTTAGATGGTAAAAATGAGAACATTAACATTGACACTCTTCCATCTTCCCTTTGCCCATCTCTCATTGGCTGTTAGTTATATTATTATTTTTGAATTATCCAGATTTATAATGTTTACATTCCATAATTATAATTTCCATTGTTTTAGTATAACTTCTTTGTTTAAATGGACATCTTATTCCCCATTAGTCTTTGTACTCGAGCTTCTCTGAACTTTATTTTGGTTTATCTCTTATTTGCTTAGATTTCATTGTCAGATATTTTTTCAAGAAGGGCACATTGGTGCTATTTCCAAGTTCTTTCATGCTTGAAAATATTTGTCATTGCCTTTATACTAGAGAGATGTCATAATTTAATTAAGGCTCCTGAATTACAGTTTCTTTTCATTAGAATTTTATGGATATTTCTATAGCCTTCTGCCATCGTATGTTACTATTAAAACATTGGAGGCCAGTCTGATTTTTTTCACCTTTGTAGGTTCATTAGTCAGTGTTCTTTAGAGAAACAGAACGAGTAGGAGACCAATAGGTGTGTGCATGTGTGTGTGTTTGTGCCTCTGTGTGTGTATATATGATTTATTATAAAGAATTGGCTTATGCAATTACAGAAGCTTAGCAGCTTCAAGATCTGCAGTCAGCATGCTGGAGACTCCAAAAAGCCAATGTGTAGTTCCTGTCTGAGTATGAATCTGAGGGCCTGAGCCGATAGTAAAAGTTCAGTCCAAAACCCAGCAGGTTTGACACCCAGAAAGAACCAGTGTTTCAGTCTGAGCCCAAAGGCCAGAAAAGACAGATGTCCCAGCCCAGGTAACCAGGCAGAAGGAGTTCCCTCTTACCCAGTCCTTTTGCTCTATTCGTGTCTGCAATTGATTGCAGGAGACCTGTCCACCTTAGGGAGGGCAATCTGCTTTACTCAGTCTACAGATTTAAATGTTAATCTCATCCAGAAGCACTTTCACACAGACACACCCAGAGTAACATTTGGCCAAATGTCTGGACACCCCATGGCCCAGTCAAGTTGACACATAAAATTAGCCATTACCGTGGGTAATATGTTTTCCTGGACAGCTAAAGAATTCTTTCTTTGTCCTTGATGCTCAGTAGTAACTAACCAATGTGGTGTCTATATTTAGCCTTCTGTATCAAATTTTCTTGGAACTGATTGGCAGGTCCAGATTTTTCCTTCACTTGAGGTGAAGGTATGGAGATTTCTCTGCTGGCATATCCTTCACCACAGCTGCTGTTTCATTTGTAGTTTCTCTAGTGCAGAGACACCAATTATCATTATTTGGGATTTTAATCTTTTATTTTTTTCTCCATTTGTTAGTGTTATTCTAACTTAGTTCGTATTTTGTCTTTTAAGATTCCATATCAGTGGTGTCTATTCATTCTTGCCATCCTCTAGCTTACTGATTAGCTCTGTGATAGCATAGTTACAGTCAAATCTTCCTTTTAATCTCATTCTGTGGTTTTATCATCTTCTCTTTCAGCTCACACTTTATTGAATTTATATTTCCGTTAACACATGCTATGGCATGAAAAAAATTGTTAATAATTTCCTTTGGCCTTAAATTTGTTTTCCTTCCAGGTCTTTTCTGCCCGTCTGTCCCTCCCTCCCTCCCTTTCTTCCTTCCTTCCTTCCTTCCATTTCTATAATATGTTTTTAGAGTTTAAGACATTCCTTGTCTTATTTTTTTCTTGCTTGCTCAGTTCTGTTATGATGTGGACGACTTCTTGACTTGATTCCCACTGTATTCAATGTGATTTTTTTTTTCTCTGAGCAAGGGTTTAAATCTTAGTATGTTTTCTTCTATTTATTTTTTGAAGCTAATATGACTTTGGGAGGCCTGAGCATAGGCCCTGAGCATAGCTGAGTTAAATCAGCTCTCTCTTGTTTCTCTTAGACTCCTCTCTTTCTTTCCCTAGCCATTAATTTTTGAAATATTGCTATTAGATTTCATCCTTTTCCTTATTTGGTTGCTTTTGGTGAATCCGTGCCTAGGAGTGTTCTTAAATCATATTTTCCCTAAATTTTGTGTTGAGGAAGGGTCATTATTTATTTCATTTCTTTTCGTGCTTTGAGCAGTCTTAACCCAGAAATTGGAATTGTATGAGAGGAAACCAAATGAAGAATTTGACTTGCATTTAAGTTGAAACAACTGTGTTTTGAATTTGGGGAGCACGATCTCATTATGATATTAGACAAGGAGACTGTATTGTACAAGGGAAAGAGAACCGGACTAAGCATCAAATAATTTTAAATTCTAGCCTCAGCTCTATATATAGCTGAAACTGCAGAAAGCCCTTCACTTCTTTGGTCTTTATTTTCCTTAGCTGGAAAATGGGCTGATATTAATAGTCTCTACCATGACTACTTCATAGAGCTATTGTAAGGCTCGAATGAGATAATTAAGTGAAGAACTTTGTAAAAAGAAAAGTAATATGTAATATACAGTTTTTCATTATTTAATTATCATTATTGTTGTTGAATCTTTACTTGTAGAGATCATGATAAAGATGGTTAAATGAGAAGTTTTTAGGAAGGGAGTTTAACAAGGTGAGGGGGGCTAATTATCTGATTAAAGTAGGGAGGTTTTCCCAAGGATTCGCATTTTTCCTGTACCTAGTCCAATAGGTAGAGGGAACTGGCTAGTTTTAAAATTATTTTTAACTTATTCTGTATTCCATCCCTCATCTCCATTGGGAATTAATAGGTTTAGACATTTATGCACCTGAAGACAGGTGACAAAGTTTCTCCTACAGCTGTATGTTATTGTAAATATAGGTGAAATACCCAAACAATTCTTTCATTATAGGAGAGTTAACAGTATTAATTGTACTTTAATATTGTTTATAGTTCCTTTTGGATTTCAAGGCATTCACACTTTTGTTTTAATTTTGATGAGCGTTCTTTTCATAACCCAGGCATAAGAACCGTGTTCTCTACTGACTTGAAAGAGAAGTATGAAAGCTTTGACCACAGACTCAGCAGTGAATCTTATTTATTGTATAATACTACTAAACCTGAAACATTCAAACAAAATGATTTTTTTCCTTGTGAGTTTTATTTTTAAGTCTAAGTTTTTATTTATTCAACCTATAGCATTACTCTATTTTTTATACTTCCCTTTCAAATACGCATATTTTCAAAAAGCAATCGACACTTGGGTCTAGGTTTCTTACCCTGACACATGCTGAAAAGTAAGATAAGTTCATTGATATTGTTGATTTTACATTCCACTTCATTCAGGCTTTCAAAATATTCTTCGTCTGGGTAGAAGCAGTATTTGATTGAAGAGTTTTAAAAAAGAAGCCATTTATATAGTGTTTATGACTTTAAATTTTGGTTGATAGTTCTGCTTTTGCATGCACTTAGCCCCTACTCTAATACGAAATCTATAAAATAATTCTTGCTATTTAGCTCTGAAACTCAACTGCAGCTGCAGAAATGGAATAGTAAGATACCAAGTAAGGGACAAAACATTTGTAAATATCAGCATGACATGAAAGGCTGGTACAGAACCTGAGATTGTGTTTACATGTGGAGCATAGGAGCTTCGTTGGACAGGTTTGGCTCTGCTGCCATCCTAAGTCACACCTGTGTTGATGAAACAGTTCTCTCAATTCAACGTTAAGCAACACAAATATTTTATCATAGAAACATTATTTCTACTGCTGTGGCTCAGGGAACCATCCACTGAAATTTATCTCTAAGTTCTGCAATATGTTTTGTTTTTAGGACTCATTATTTTGAAATAAATTTATCATATTATTTGGAAGTTGTCTCTTATAGATCTATTTTCTTTAGCATTTAACAGCATAATCATTTCAAACTTGAAGGAGAGATTGAAAATGGAGCATTTGATTTCAATATACTATAAGCAAGGTCATTATCACAGAATTTATTACACCAGTTTTGCACCATTTGAACAGAAAAGAAAAAAGAGGAAAAGAAGTCTCTTCAGAAGAATTAGATATTTCCTCAGCCTTCAGACAATTTGGCAGGATACACAGATACATAGGATACAGTGTTTTTATTCATTGAAACTAATAAATTGTTTTTTATTTCAGATTCAGCATATCTGAAGTTCATTCCTTGGGTTGTCTTCCTTTTCACAAACACAAAAATGGCCAATATATATTGAAAAAAAACAGTGCTAATGTACATTAGTGGAAGTATCAGATCAAATACCCAATATTTCCTTTCACCTTGGGTAAAAAATTTGATTTGTGTTTAGGTTTGTCAACATATACACATTGTATTTTCTGACTTTTTTACCTCACTCTTTTATTCTGATTTAACACTTGATATTTTGCATATGCTTACCACGCTTCTCTATTCCCAGCAACACGATAGAGTTAATTGTGAACAGAACCTAGGGTTCAGTCACTGATCACTAACTTCTGAGTGCCGCTTAGTGTTTCTGTTGTCAGTTCTCCATCTGAGAAAGGAGAAATTCTGGGGTTGGGGTGGGTCACACAAAGGTGTTACTAGAACCACTCTTGCTTCAGGAACGGCTCAAGGAATTGAGACTCTCCCCCTCCCACTTTAACCAAACAAGTTTTATGTTTATCTGTTTATTATATTCAGCTTAACCATGGGATTCTATATATAAAAAATGTTTGACCGAGGGAAAAAATTAACAAAATTGAAACCCACTTTTCTGGTTATGTATTTCAGTGTGACAGATCACCCCAGAACTTAGTGGCTTAAAAGAAAACCTCAGTGGGTCATGGTTCTTTGGGTTGACTGGGCTCAGCTGGGTGGATCTCACCTGAGGTCTCTCCCTAAAGTTGCAATGACATAGTGACTGGAACTGGAATCACCTGAAAGCTCGATGAGATTGAATGTCCAAGATGGTGTATTCACTTACAAGTTTGACACGTTGGCAAATTGGAGTCATGGAGATCAGTTTTTCAAAAAATTGCTTTACTGAGGTATAGTTGACGTTCCGTAAATTGCACATATTTAAAGTGCACATGTTGATAAGTTTTGCGTTGTATGTACCCATGTTAACGATCATCAAGTGATCCTTCTGCCTCAGCCTCCCCAGTTGTTTGGGACTACAGGCACCTGGCTACTTTTTTTGTCTTTTGTAGAGATGGGTCGCACTCTTGCTCAGGCTGGTCTGGAACTCCTGGCCTCAAGTGATCCTCCCACCTTCGCCTCTCAAAGTGCTAGGATTACAAATGGGAGCTACTATACCCAGCAAAGCTGAAGGATTTTTATGGATGCTCTTATCAGGTTAAGAAAGTTCCCTTCTATTCCAATTTATCTAAGAATTTTTACATAAATGGACATTGCATTTTGTCAAATGATCATTTTGCATTTATTGAGGTGATTTTTTTTTTTTTTGTCTGTTAGTATGCTGAATTGCACTGATTGTTTTTCAAATTTTGAACCTTACATTCCTGAGATAAACTCCACTTGGTCAGGATGTATTATCCTTCTTATACACTTTTGGTTTCAATTTGCTAAATTTTGTCTTAAAATTTTGCTCATGAAGGATTTTTTTTAATGAGTTGTTCAACATCTGAGCTCATGAAAGATTTTGATCTGTAATTTTCTTTTCTTGTAATCAATGTCTTTTTCTGATGTTGGTACCAGAGTAATGCTGGCTTCATAGAAGAATTGGGAGGCATTTTGCCTTTTCAATTTTTGGAGATGTTTTGTGTCGAGTTAGTATTTTCTCCTTAAATGTTTAATAGAATTCACACATGAAGCCATATGGGCTTATAGTTTTCTTTTTAGAAAGATTTTTAACTATAATATAATATTCAGGTTATTTATTTCTTCTTGAGTGACCTGTCATAGTTTGTGTCATTCACAAAATTTGTCCAGTTCATTTAAGTTGTCAAATTCATTAGCATGAAATTATTTAAATATTCATTTTTTTATCTTTTTAATATGTAGTGATGTCACTTCTTTCATTCTTTTGTTTTTTTGTTTTTGTTGTTTTTTAGAGACAGGATCTTATTCTGTCAGCCAGGCTGGAGTGCAGTGGCATGATCATAGCTCGCTGTAGCCTTGAACTTCTAGGCTCGAGCAATCCTTCTGCCTCAGCCTCCTGAGTAGCTGAGACTACAGGTGTGAGCCACTGCACCCAGCCTTGTAGAAATGGGGTCTCGCTATTTGCCAGAACTGGTCTTGAATTCCTGGCCTCCAGTGATCCTCTGGCCTTGGCCTTCCAAAGTGCTAGGATTGTAGATGTGAGCCACCACACCCAGCCCATCTCACGTCTCTCATTCTTGATATCGGCAATTTGTTTCTTCTCTCTTTATTTTCTAATTAGTTTTGTTAGATGTTTATTAATTTTATTGATCTTCTCAAAGAACCAACTTTGGTTTCATGGTTTTCTGTCTTCTTTTTTTTTTCTGTCTCATTGATTTTATCTTTATTATTTCCTTTCTGATTATTTTGGGTTTAACTCACTCTTTTTTCTAGGTTGTTAGGGGAAATTTCAGGTCATTGCACTGAAATCTTTATCCTTTGCTAATAAATATGTTCAATGCTATAAATTTTCCTCTAAGTACTGCTTTAGCAACACCCCATAAATTTTCAATGTTATGTTTTCGTTTTCCTTTTCAAAATAATTTCTTATATTTCTTTTGGTTTCTTCTTTGATCTGTGGGATATTTACTAGTGTATCTAGTTCCCAAATATTTGGGGATTTTCCATATATTTTTCTGTTATTGTTTTCTAATTTAATTCCATTGTGGTAAGAGGGCACACTTTGTAGGACCTGAATTCTCTTAAATTCAATAAGACTTGTTTTATGTTTCAGAATATAGATGACATTGGTAAAACTCATGTGCATTTACAAAGAATATGTATGATTTTGTTGTTGGGTAGAGGATTTTATAAATGTCAGTTTAGGTCAAGTGACTGATAGTACAATTTAAGTATTCTCTATCCTTTATATTTTCTATCTACTTCTATCAATTATTGAGAAAAAAGTGTTGAACTCTTTAGCTATAATTGTGGATTTGTTCTTGTCTTTTTGCAGTTCTTTTTTAAGTATTTTGAAGTTCTGTTTTCATTTGCATAAACATTTATGATTGTTATATCCCTCTGATTAATTGGCCCAATAACATTATGAAATAACTCTATCGCTGAAAATATTCTTGTCTCTGAATTCTACTTTATCTCATATTAATACTTTTTAAAAATAAATTTTATTGTGTATATTTAAAGCATACATGATCTAAAATTAATATTAATTATTAATATAATAAATCAATACAGTTTTCTTTTTGACTAGTGTTAGCATGGTCTGTCCTTGCACATATTTCCTTTTAACCTATGTATGTCTTCCTGTAATTTGTTTTTGCATTTTATTTGATCTGAACTTTTTTCTTTCAATTATTGTATTATGACATCATTAAAATAATATGACATTATTAATATGTTGGGTCAAATAGGATATGATATGATTATTAATATGTTAATATGACATAATTATCAATATGTTGGCTTCATTATTTTGGTATTTATCTATTTGTTCAATCAGTTTTTGTGTTCCCTCTTACTGTTTCTTTGAATTCATTGAGTATTTTTTATGACTCCATTTTTTTTTTTTTTTTCTTTTTTTTTTTGAGACAGAGTCTTACTTTGTTGCCCTGGCTAGAGTGAGTGCCATGGCGTCAGCCTAGCTCACAGCAACCTCAGACTCCTGGGCTCAAGCAATCCTACTGCCTCAGCCTCCCAAGTAGCTGGGACTACAGGCATGCACCACCATGCCCGGCTAGTTTTT